>QKWP01001292.1:0-48949 GCA_003550325.1 Gigaspora rosea | reverse complement strand
AAATTTGATTTGATTTGACAAATATTTGATTTGATTTGAAAATTACTATTAAAAATTCAAATTCAAATCAAATTCAAATTCAAATATTTGAATCAAATCAAATTCAAATCAGGGTCAATTTGATTTGATCAAATTCAAATTGATCCAATATTTGATTTGATTTGAATTTGAGGAACCCTAATAATAACAAGTTATAATAAGGAGATATAATAATGAGTTATGATAACAAGTTATTAATAAAAATAACTCCTTTTTGAGAATGGAGAATAGTTTTCCTAATAAAACTAATACTACAGATTTGATTGCTTTGATAAAATTTATACTATTTTTAATAAAATTATATAATATAACACTGTATAAATTATATAGTAAACTAGGTTAAATTAGCATTTTATTTTTTGCTATAACTTTTTTTTGTACATAATAACTTTATTTAAAATTTTGCAAACTTTTTTTTGATAGCTACACAAAGGTGCTTGCATAGTACTACAAAAAATACCTAATTTTAATTGGTCAAACTTTAAAAATAAAATTTTTTAAATTTAAAAATTGAATATATTTAAGATTTTTTAAAAAAAATTAAATCAATAAATTATATAATTTCTTTTATAAATATATTGTCAAGATATTCAAAAGTATATATATATTTTTTAATTGCTAGTTAATAGAAAAAAATTAGTACTTTTACTATATACTATCTTTAATCTATTCAATTTCCTGCCAGAATAAATAAGAAGACCAATATTTAATATGCTAAAAACATCTAAACTATCACTAACTCGTGTACAATAAATTATTGTACAACTAGGACTTTCATATTTTTTTATTAATTTTACTACTTTATTTGCTAATCTAAGTTAGTATCTTTTTGGCTTTGTATAAAAAAACATAACTCTTTGCAAAATAAATCATATTCTCTTATAGTTGCAAAGTGGGTTATATCAAAATTCAAATTAATTTAAAATGCTTTTATATTAGTATAGAATAAAGTTGCAGTTAAGAACATAATTTGAGTATCAGAAAATTTTATTTTAGTTTTTCTAATTTTTCTCAATTCTTTCTATATTTATTTTTTAAAATTTTAGTTATTTTTTTATAAATTAATATTAAATTTGTTTATCTTTTATCTAAAATGACAGAAGTTAAAAATACAATATGCTTCATCAATTACAAACTGTAGCTTTCTAATATTATACAAGTAATTACATAACTTCCAAAGTAATTTATTAAGCAATAGTTTTTCTAAAGCAACATAAAGCAAGTAAGTAAATCCAAGAGCTATTTTATCAAAATGTTTTGATTCATATTCAATTGTTCTTTTTGATGATATTAGCATGCTATTACATAGAATTCCTAACTAAATGAAATAGGTCTATTTTAACTTTTAAAATTTTATATAAAACAATTTTTATACAAACTACTTGGTTTTAAATTAAAGATTTTAAAGGAGAAATAACAATTGTAAGGCTATTAAAAAGAATTGCAGAAGCTGTATAACAAAAAGATTTTCTACCTCTAGTTTTTATAGCAACAAGTGTATCTTTTCTTTCTCCTACATAACTTTTTATAACCTCTAATTGTCCAAATCTTAAATTAGTATATTTAAATATTTTTTCTGCAATAAATTCAATATGTTGTGTTAAACTTATAGGTTGACAAGTATTATCTTTTATTATTTCTGAGCTTAAAATTCTGCTTTTCCAACCAAATACTTGATATATATGACACAAAATATATAAACCTTTTGCATATTTTGAAAAGTATGACAACTAATAATTATATCAAAGTCTATCATTAATGAAGCAAAAGATGAATAAAACTCATTAGCACAAAGCTGATTTTGTACTTTATCTTTATAGTAAACTAATTTCTATATTATTAAATTATAATAGAAAAGTAAATAAATAGTTGACCTTTTTTAAATTTATTATTTTATAAAAAGAATAATTACCTTATCAAATTTAAATCTACCCAATTCTTTAGGCTGTATTTGGTTATGTTGCTAACATTCCATTTTTGTTTTTCAGAATGCCCTTTATCTATTGTACTAATATTGTGCAATCTTCATTCTCAAAAGGTTTTCTACTATAGATTTTCCGAAGTTCAGAAAGCAAATAAATGTATTCTTTATTATAATACAATATAGCCATTGCATAATATACAGAATATGATTGCCAGTAATCAATTTTTTTGTCTAGATATACTAGCTTTACATGATTAAATACTTCATTTTAGAATGTTCAATTTAATATAACAATTCCTTGTCCACAAAATAAATGAAAAATCTTTTCAAGAAATTTTTGAAACTCATTAATTTGATTATTAGACAAATAACAAAGAGTAGGTTCTTGTAAAATAATTTTTGGATGATCTTTTGTCTAGCAAATATCTGATCAACAAGATGAATGATTATTTTGTAAATGACAAATAAGATCATCTATTTGCATATTTTGTGTTTCTTCTTTAGATAGTATATGAGAATCTTGGCTACTTTTTGTAAAGCTACTAAATAAATACATCCACAAATCCAACACATTATATGATTTTCAAAAGCATGAAATCAGATATATTTTTTATTTAAAAAAAGAAAAAAAGCATAAAAATATATAAATTAATAAATTTATAATTTTTATAATAAAATTTTTTACACTTACTATATAAAGAATTCTAATATTTTTTGTTAAATGTTTTAGATTAACATAAACATTGGATACAATAGGTATATTTGCAAGAGTTTTATTTGAGTCCAAATCACTATCAATATATATTTCTAAATAAAACTATCTGTTTTAATAATTTATTGAAATTGTCTTAATGAATTGTTTTAGTAAGTTTTAATTTATTATCTTTCATGAATCTGGTTTTTTCAACTATATGAAATGCAACAATCGGCTTGTAAAAATAATCTAATATAATTTTAATTAGTTATAGATCAAATTAATAATTACAAGTAATTTATTATACCTGGTAGTATTTCTTAGTATATTAGCTTACCACTAGCTTGGTTTGTATTACATACATGAGACCATAAACAATCAAATCCAAGAGCAAAGTTTTTTCCTTGCGATAATATATGTTTGATATATTTTTTAAATCTTTTTTGTACTAGAAGTTGCACAAGCTCTAAGAGAAGCAAAATACATCTTTTGATAATAATAATATGCTTTATTGCTTATTTAATTAGTAGTTTCTATTATAGCTAATACACTTTGTACTGCATTATGGGATACCTCTTGCTAGCCCAAAAGCAGCTATAGCTTTTGCAAAATGAAGCTTTTTTGTTTTATTTACATATTCAAAAATAGCATTATATTTTTTATACTTTACTATACATTTAATCTGAAATTCAATTGCTATTATATTTAGAGCTTTTTATCTAGTTTATCTATATAACTTCTGTTATTGCAACTATAACAAGGTTGTATTAGCACTAAAAAAAAATATTTTTTAGTAGAAATTAGTATTGTGAAACAAAGTTTATTAGATTTTATTGCATTTTTAATAGGAAAAAACTAATTTAACATCTAGTATATTAAACATAGATATTTGTGAAACATGTAAATAAATAATGTTTATCAAATAAACAATGAAATAAATAAAATTTTTACTAATATTAGGGTTAGGGTTAAGGCCTAGAATGGGATAGAGGCATTTTTATATCAAAATTTCATGGAATTTTTTTTATTAGAGCCCCAAAGATGATTTTATAGACAAAATTTCAAGATATTATTAATTTTTTGTTTTTTATTGTACAAAAAATAATCTGCATATGATCTACAAAGTGTATTTAGTTCAATATTTTAATTAGCTTTTATATTTGTTTGTGTAACCAAATATTAATACGCCTAGTGTCCAAATAGAAATTGCCTTTTTAATATTTATTTCCAACAAATCTTCTTTATTAATATTATTTTTATCTAATTCACCTTCTAATAGTTCTATTTATTTTTTGAGCTAAATTATTTTTTGATTAAGGCTATGTATTTTGCATTTTTTCACTATAATCTAATATTAAAACTTGAATACTTTTTGGTGTTAAAATTTTGGCTTCTTTTTCTAATAATATATTAAAAACCGAAAACTGGTATGAGTTTGGAGAATTAAAATTTATAATTTATATTATGGATTTTAAAAAATGGTGCACCTGCACCACGGTGCACCCCCGGATGACACCCTCGGATCACTCCGGATCACTGATCGATGGTGCACTCCGGATTACGTGACGAACGGTACGTTTGTTTTTTATTAAAAATTTTATTTAAGAATTACGATTTATAGCGATTGATAGATTTAATTTATTAATCTTGCACGACATAATACAATAATTATGTCATATTACAAATCGCATCAACTATCTGATCGCGATTACTAAAAAACAACCTAGCTAACAGCAAAAACAATGCCACTTCATTACACACATTACAGCTTGTGTTGCTTCGCTTACGCTCAGCAACACAGACAGGGCTCGCTTCGCTCACCCTGTAGTTGTTTCACTTCAGCTGTCACCTCCGCTTCGCTCCCCTTCCTAAATATTCGATACAACCACAACTAATATACTCGAACTTACCCTAACTCTAACCCAACCTAACGACTCATAGCAAGAATATACGTTAAATCAATGGTATCAACAACTATAAAACTAATTTACCATTCTGATTACGGCAATACCAACGACTAAGATAAAAAAAAGAGATGCACTTGACAGAAGAAGAAGAACCTTCATGAGATGCCAAAACCTAACGTATTTACAATGATGAAATAATTCGCTCCAAAAAAACTCTAAGACGTTTAACAAACCTAAAAAGAAAAATTAAGCGTTAGTAAGCTTTCACAAGTAAAACAAACAAGAATAAAAATAATACATCCAATATTCCAAAGACACTCACAGGAAAACTTAGAATACGCTATAAAAACGAACAAGTGTTAATAACACGTTCACAACTTAAATACTATATAAACAACGATATAAATGAAGCCATTCTTCTCTAAAATAGCCGCTACATTGGGCCAGAAATGCCTACCAAAAAAGGAGGTAGGCTAGTTGTAGCAGAAAATTTTCACTATCACGTGACCAAAGATCATTTCCGACCTGGTACAATCTATTTATAAAAATAAAATATTTTAAAATTTTAATGAAGATTTCTCGACAACTATCAGACTAAATTTAATAATTTTTTTTTTATTTTGATTCTATAAATTCATAGAATTCAAAAAAAAAAGTTCATTGAATTTAATCAGATGATTGTCAAGATATCTTTGCTCAAAGTTAGAAAAAAATCAAAACGTCTATCAAAATAAAAGCTGCGCCAAAGTTTTTTTAAATCTTTGAGCAAAGATATCTTGACAACCACCAGACTAAATTTGATGAATCATTTTTTTATTTTAATTCTATAAATTTATAGAATTCAAATAAAAAAAAGTTCACTGAATTTGATTGGAAGGTTGTCAAGATATCTTTGCTCAAAGTTTTAAAAAAACTTTGGCACAGCATTTATTTTGATGGACATTTTGATTTTTCTCTAACTTTGAGCGAAGATATCTTGACAACCATCTGACTAAATTCAATGAACTTTTTTTTATTTGAATTCTATGAATTCATAGAATTCAAATAAAAAAAAGTTCATTGAATTTAGTCAGATGGTTGTCAAGATATCTTCGCTCAAAGTTAGAGAAAAATCAAAACGTCTATCAAAATAAAAGCTGCGCCAAAGTTTTTTTAAAACTTTGAGCAAAGATATCTTGACAACTACCAGACTAAATTTGATGAACGTTTTTTTATTTTAATTCTATAAATTTATAGAATTCAAATAAAAAAAAGTTCATCGAATTTGATTGGATGGTTGTCAAGATATCTTTGCTCAAAGTTTTAAAAAAACTTTGGCGCAGCTTTTATTTTGATGGACATTTTGATTTTTCTCTAACTTTAAGAGGTAGGCTAGTCGTGGCAGAAAAATTTCACTATCACGTGACTGAAGATCATTTCCGACCTGGTACGATCTATTCATAAAAATAAAATATTTTAAAATTTTAATGAAGATTTCTCGACAACTATCAGACTAAATTTAAAAAATTTTTTTTTATTTTGATTCTATAAATTCATATAATTCAAACAAAAAAAAGTTCATTGAATTTAGTCAGATGGTTGTCAAGATATCTTCGCTCAAAGTTAGAGAAAAATCAAAACGTCTATCAAAATAAAAGCTGCGCCAAAGTTTTTTTAAAACTTTGAGCAAAGATATCTTGACAACCGTCCAATCAAATTCGGTGAACTTTTTTTTATTTGAATTCTATAAATTTATAGAATTAAAATAAAAAAACGTTCATCAAATTTAGTCTGGTAGTTGTCAAGATATCTTTGCTCAAAGTTTTAAAAAAACTTTGGCGCAGCTTTTATTTTGATAGACGTTTTGATTTTTCTCTAACTTTGAGCGAAGATATCTTGGCAACCATATGACTAAATTCAATGAACTTTTTTTTGTTTGAATTATATGAATTCATAGAATTCAAAACAAAAAAAGTTCATTAAATTTAATCAGATGGTTGTCAAGATATCTTCGCTCAAAGTTAGAGAAAAATCAAAACGTCTATCAAAATAAAAGCTGCGCCAAAGTTTTTTTAAAACTTTGAGCAAAGATATCTTGACAACTACCAGACTAAATTTGATGAACATTTTTTTATTTTAATTCTATAAATTTATAGAATTCAAATAAAAAAAAGTTCATCGAATTTGATTGGATGGTTGTCAAGATATCTTTGCTCAAAGTTTTAAAAAAACTTTGGCGCAGCTTTTATTTTGATAGATGTTTTGATTTTTCTTTAACTTTGAGCGAAGATATCTTGACAACCATCTGACTAAATTCAATGAACTTTTTTTTGTTTGAATTATATGAATTCATAGAATTCAAACAAAAAAAAGTTCATTAAATTTAATCAGATGGTTGTCAAGATATCTTTGCTCAAAGTTAGAGAAAAATCAAAACATCTATCAAAATAAAAGCTGCGCCAAAGTTTTTTTAAAACTTTGAGCAAAGATATCTTGACAACCTTCCAATCAAATTTGATGAACTTTTTTTTTATTTGAATTCTATAAATTTATAGAATTAAAATAAAAAAATGTTCATCAAATTTAGTCAGATGGTCAAGATGTCTTTGCTCAAAGTTTTAAAAAAACTTTAGCGCAGCTTTTATTTTGATAAATGTTTTGATTTTTCTCTAACTTTGAGCGAAAATATCTTGGCAACCTTCTAACTAAATTCAATGAACTTTTTTTTGTTTGAATTATATGAATTCATATAATTCAAACAAAAAAAATTTTATTAAATTTAATCTGATGGTTGTTAAGATAATTTCACTCAAAGTTAGAGAAAAATCAAAACGTCTATCAAAATAAAAGCTGCGCCAAATTTTTTTTAAAACTTTGAGCAAAGATATCTTGATAACCGTCCAATCAAATTCGGTGAACTTTTTTTTATTTTGAATTCTATAAATTTATAAAATCAAAATAAAAAAACATTCATCAAATTTAGTCTGGTGGTTGTCAAAATATCTTTGCTCAAAGTTTTAAAAAAACTTTGCTGCAGCTTTTATTTTGATAGACGTTTTGATTTTCTCTAACTTTGAGCGAAAATATTTTGACAACCATCTGATTAAATTCAATGAACTTTTTTTTGTTTGAATTCTATGAATTTATAGAATCAAAATAAAAAAAACTTTTTATTAAATTTAGTCTGATAGTTGTCGAGAAATCTTCATTAAAATTTTAAAATATTTTATTTTTATGAATAGATCGTACCAGGTCGGAAATGATTTTTGGTCACGTGATAGTGAAATTTTTCTGCCACGACTAGCCTACTTCAAAAAAGGCTCGCGGTAAACGGCTTCACCAACAATGATGGCATGAGATCACATGAAGGTCGGCGAAATCCCAGAAACACCAATAGCTACAGTCTTAATAACAATAAACAAACAACAATACGACGAAGTTATAATATCCACGACTACCAAAACGATTACCCAACCGAATGGCGTTATTCACTATTTAAAAAAAAAGTTAGTAATGAATAACCACAAAAACACAACAACAATGGAGCCAAGGTTCTAAATCAACGAACCCACCTTCCCACTGCCTCCCTACTGGCAACAAGGTCTAACAAAAAACCTGAGCTCAAAGTTGACCACCACGAAATTGTACTAACCGCGAGTCCATGCCTACAACTGAACGTCAAAATTACACAACCAGAAACAGAGTCAGCAAGAATAGACAGTCGAAATACCATAAATAACAAAGGGCGAAACCATGCCAATGACAACCGTAACTGCTGAGATAACTACGGTATAGTTTGAAACAAATGTAAGTATATATAAAAAAATAAAAAAAAACGTGATTATTATGATTATCGATTATCACTGATTGTTTATATGGGCCCTCAAAAGTAGAAACCACCGAATTTGACTTTTTAAAAAATTTTGGTTGCTTAACTTTCAAGATCTATATCTCAATGAATTTTAAAGCTATTTTAATGATTTAAATTTTAAAAGAAATATTAAATCTTAAAGTTTATTTTAAAATTTAAATTATTGAAATAGCTTTGAAATTCATTGAGATATAGGTCTTGAAAGTTAAGCAACCAAATTTTTTTAAAAAGTCAAATTCGGTGGTTTCTACTTTTGAGGGCCCATATGTTTATGTACCTGTGATCCGAGATGCACTATAGTGCACGGTGCACCAAAATATAAATTTCTTATACTGTATTATAATGTAAAATAAAAATAAAAATATAAATAATTTGTAATAATCTTTAAATTTATTTATTTTTATTTTTATTTTTTTTATTTTTTATTTTTTTTATTTTTTATTTTTTTTATTTTTTATTTTTTCTTATTTTTTATTTTTTTTTTATTTTTTATTTTTTTTATTTTTATTTTTTATTTATTTTTTATTTATTTTTTATTTTTTATTTTTTTTTAAAGAGTGTTGCTAACTTGCCCCCTGGTTATATAACCACCCTATAATTTACCAATCAGGTCGCAGGATCTTGTGTAACAAAATAAAGAAAATTTTAATAAAATTTAGAAAAAAATTAAAAATTATCAATATTGCAAAATTTTATTACAAAAACTAGCTTCGGGCTATTAAATAAAAGTTTTTGGCATCTAATTTTGTATATAAATAATCAATCCATCCTCTAACTTAATATACCTATACCCTTACCCTAACCCTAATCTTTAAAGAATAATTTTTTATATAAAAAACTTCTATAAAAATAAAGGGTTGTTAAAATTTATAACTTTAACCAGGTGTTAAAATTAGTTAAATTCTTTTTTAAAATAAAGAATTTTTTATATATATAATTTTTATAATACATTTATTTTTTATTTTTTTTTTTAATGTTAAGATGAGGTCTTGCCTCTGGACTTTATTAAATGTATATTAATCATTATAATATATTGCTTACAATTATTATACTATCTACTAAGTACCAAGACTTGGACTATTTTATCCATAACCTAAACCTACTAGAGCCTACTATACTCCCATTTCTATAGCTAGCCTGGTTTTGGAGATTCCTATTTCTCAACCAACCATTAGTATTCACATGTTCACCACTTTACCTACATTTAATATCATTACTTCCAATTTGGTGTATGTGATTCTAGATAGGCGCTTTCTGCTTTCAAATTGGTATATCTAGTTCCTTACTAGCGTACTTCTCAGGAGTTTGTATCTCAAGGTATGCAGCTGCCTCTACCACATTGGGTAAGTATTTCAAGCCTGCATGCTGCCACAACTAGCTGATTTTCCTGCGACTTGGGGACCCAGGATTTAACGTTCCAAATTCAGAAATATGCAAACGACTGTACTCTCTACTATGGTGATGAATATCTAGGCATGTTTTGCTGAAGCTTCCAGTCCCTAATATAGTTAAATAGTATCATGAGGCTCAGCCAACCTAATTTTTATACCACTACATGTACTTATACTAGCTACTAGTAGTCCCAGATCCTCTTAACGTTCTAAGACTCCCATATGGGTGCACCTAGAGCTCTGTTGGGCTTTGACACATACACGCCTCCATGCTTCCACTTCTTGTTGGTCGGTCAGTTTCGTTTGCCCTTGCAAGGTTCATTCTGATCCCAGTGCTCATATCCGACACCTCCAACTTTATACTGATCTCTCCCAAACTACCAAGCTAGTTGACCTAGAAGGATTGGTCTGCCCGGCTTTATGTGCTAAAGGACTCTCTTCCCTTGGTACGCACTTCCGAAATGTAGGTTCTTTTCTTCCAGTATTACTCCAGCGGCCAGGTTGGTGTCCCCTTTTGCCATAGAGTATGTTCCGTTCAGTTCTCCGGTCTCTGGTTGAAAGGGCTTCTGTAGCACTGTAAGAGAATCTTTCTTACCTCCTTGTTCGGGGCTTGCCAAATGGGTTTCAATTGTTCTGGTTCTTGGATTTGTCTGTGTAACTTACACAACTGCATGATAGGACCCCGGATAATACTAACAGAGGTACGAGGTAAGTTAATAGTAAATTTTCAGACATTTTGTCCACTTTTTTGGCCCAAACTTTTTTTTAATTCTGGCCAAAATAAAATTAAATTTTAATTTGACCAGAATTTAGAAAAGTTTTGGCCAAAAAAATAGTCAAATTCAATAAAAACATGTCCAGTTTAAGTAATTGTACCTCTGTTAGTATTATCCGGGGTCCTTGCATGATACTCCCATTCATGATGATGGTACCAAGGTTACAGGTAATATACCCAACCAATCAATAAACAAATATTACCATAACACAGGCCTATTTTCCAATTCGTCTTTAGTAGGATTTGAACTCTAGGCCTGTCGCTTGGAGAGTGACAACTAGACAGCTTCTCTATGTCACCATACACATTTATAATATATTTATTTTATATATATATATATATTTTTATAACAAATTTATTTTTTTATTTTTTTTATTTTTATAATAAATTTATTATTTTTATTTTTTTATTTTTTTATTTTTTTTGGTTTTTTTGATTTTTTTAATGCATTTTTTTTATTTATTTTTTTTTAAATATTGTCTTATTTTTTTATTATTTTTTTTAACTTTTTTAAAATAGCTAGTGGTGATACACAAAATTATGATCTAAAATAGATTATTAACAATTTAGTTTAAATCTTCTTATAAAGTACTATATTAATAAGTTTTTTTATTTGATTTTTATTTATGGAAATATGTTTTTCGTGCACCTACATGGTTGTGCACTCCTGGCAACCTACCATTTTCAAAGTCAAATCAACATGTATTTAATGCTATATAATATTGTATTTTTTTCTCTATTCTAAATACTTTAGTTTTCGTTAGCAATGGAAATTTAAGAACTGGAGCTAGTACAAAAAATAAGTACCAGTTCTTTTTTGTTCATTTTTTTCATTTCTTCAGTTACTTTTTAGCTCTACTAACCTTTTCTTTCTTGTAGGTTTGTGTCTTATTGGGCACCAAGAATAGAGATTCGGGAACAGGAACTAGTACAGAAAATAAGTACCAGTTCTTTTTTGTTTATTTTTTCATTTCTTCAGTTACTTTTTCGCTCTACTAATCTTTTCTTTTTTGTAGGTTTGTGTCTTACTAAGCACCGGGAATGGAGATTTGGAAACTGGGACTGGCATAGAAAATAAGTACCAGTTCTTTTTTGTTTGTTCTTTCATTTTTTTCAGTTATTTTTTAGTTATTTTTTGTCTTACTAAGCTTTTCTTTCTTGTAGGTTTATTGCTTGCTAAAGTGCTAGAATGAAGCTAAAAATGGAAGTTCAAGAACCAGAAATAAAGATTTAAAAACTGGAACTGGTACAAAAAGATAAGTACTAGCTCTTTTTTGTTTGTTTTTTTTTGTTCTTTCAATTTTTTTTTTGTTTTACTAAAATTTTTTTCTTGTGGATTCATATTTTGCTAGAGTATTAGAATGGCACCAGGAATAAAGATTCAAAAACTAGAACTGGTATATACCAGTTCTTTTTTGTTTGTTTTTTTTGTGCTTCAGTTTTTTTTTGTTTTACTAAAATTTTCTTTTTGTAGGTTTGTGTTTTACTGGAGTATTGGTGTGGCCCTGGGAATGAAGATTTGAGAACCAGGATTCAAAAGATTAGTTTAGTACTGAAAATGAAGATTCGGAAACGGAGATTCGAAAGATTAGTTAAGAATTTTTTTTTTTGATCATGAGATCATTATGGGCTTTTTTCTTTTAATCATAGAATTGTTATAAGCTTTTTTTTCTTTTGATCGTGGAATTGTTAAAGTATTTTTTTCTTTTAGATCATTATAAGCTTTTTTTTGAATCATTATAGGCTTTTTTTTCTTTTGGATTGTTATAGGCTTTTTTTTTAAATCTTTTTTTAATAAATAAATTAATTTAAATAAAAAAAAATTTTAATAAAAAAATTTTATATTATTGCAATTCGTAATTTGATTGGTTAACAGGTCAGCAGGTCAATTGGTTGACAGTTGGAACTAATTGTCCATCACCTTGATCATGTGCAGGGCCAGTGATTTTCTGCGGCGCTATTGGGTCAATTCCATCCGTGTTATTTTATATATTCTGCAAGTCAATTTTGTAAATTCTGCAAAATTTCTGTGATAACTTTATCAATTCTGTGAGTTATTTTTGTAAATTCTGTATAATTTCCGTAGTAACTTTATCAATTCTGCAATATTTTTTATTTACAAATTTACTGATAAAAGTATAAAAATATACATATAAAATCAATAAAACATAAAATAAAACAAGATAAACTAAAAAAAATTGATAATATATAAAAAAAAATTCGATAAAAATCGATAAAAAAAAAAATTTAATAAATTTTTTTAAATATTAATCTACAATAAATTGACCATTTGTGCAATAGTTCGTTTGATGGATTCGCCAATTCTGGTATAATGGAATACTTGCGAATATCCTTTCTTGTAATATTATCGAAATGGAAAAATTTGGGATCAAATACTTGACATGCAAAAAACAATGATCGACCAGGATGTGAAGGAATATGGGCAGCGAATTTTTGATATGCGGAATTAAAGGCATCACGAAAAATAGGATAAAAATTGGCTGGGCGAAAAGATTTTGACAAAATTAATGTATTCAAATCTAAGCCAAAGTATTCTGCATTCAAGTTAGTTTCGATATAGGCAGTAAGTTGCTCAAGCTGATTTTCAACTAGAGGAAACACGGGCTTTTCTTGCTGAAAAATTCTAATGTTTGAATAAATTTCTGTGAAAAAATACTAATGAAGTTAATATAAATCGTAATAAGGCCAAGATCTTTAGGATTAGATAATAATAATATAATAATATTTAATACATCAGTTTTATCAATGCTTAATTCATCTTGAAAAAATGCAGGCCAATAAACAATATGATCCTTTGCATATGAAACCATCTCAAACCAAGAATTCCATCTGGTTATAACAAGAAGTAGAATTTTTCTTGGTGAATTAACGCTTGAAACCGTAAATGATTCAAATATCGACGACGACGTGCTGGACTTCTTGAAAATGTATCCTTAATTTTAGTCATTAGTGTATTAACTTTGGAAAAATGAGAAAAAGTACGCTACGTATCACTATAATATAAAAAATAAAATTATATTATATAATAATTATAATATGTAACAATTTTATTAACAAAAATAATTTTTTTTACTTGATTAAATTTAAAATGTGGGCACAGCAAGGTATATGAACTAGTTGAGGGATTATAGTAAGCAAAACTTCTCGTTAGCATTTTTTCATATATGTGGCTGAATCCGACAAACAAAACATGAGGAAATATAAATAGAATATTATAATTTGAAAGAATTTGAAAAAGAGTCTGACCCATAGTACAATTATTAACTTTGTTAAGAAAATCGACAGAAACTAATTTTGTGTTATTTCTATATATAAATATCATATTTACTATACTTTGTGAGCAACTGTCTGTTGTTTCGTCTATCATAAGTGCTACACGTTTTTGGCTAAAAAGAGATTTAAGACCTTTAAGGTGATTATTAAAAACTTGAGGAATGTATAATTGGCGTAATGTGGAATGATTGTAGAATAGCTCCATCTTCTTTACAATATTTTTTAAAAAAAAAATGCAAAGAATCGATTTTTTCTACAGGAATATTAGCCCTATAAAAGATTCAATTAGATCTGTTACAAAAAGTTTTTTGGATTCAGAGAATGAAAGAGATGCAGCGATAGTCTGCTGATGTAGTTTATTTTTGCCGGCATCTTTGTTTGATTTGTGGCCTTTACTATTAAGATGATCGATAACTGTTGATTTTTGTTTCCAATCAATAGAGTGATCGCAAAAATTACAGAACAAAACATCATTATCGACTCTAAATTCACCAGGATTTTCCTCAACCCTAGTATGAACTGTAATCTTTGAAATTTTACTTTTTTTTATTCATTATATGTGTATAACAACTTTATCATAGAATTCAAAGATAATTTATATAAATTTAAATCATCCAAGAACTAACTTTATTTTAATATACGATTGACAAGATGATAGTAACAAGTATACAAAGATAACGAAACCTGAATTATTTTTACAAGGCATTTTATTACTTTAGCCTTACACTTGTGAATTCTATTACCTGACTTTTTAGGTTAATAATAGATAACAAGTAAAATACGTATATTACGTATGTACATATGTATAAATTGTATTTTAAAAAAATTTTTTTATTATTACCTCCTTATTACTCCACTTTCTGCAATAATTTTGCGGTATCTGTGATACTTTTTGCATTTGTAACCCTATTCCATAATTTTTGCGACATTCCGTGCAATGCAGAAAATCACTGGCCCTGATTATGTGAACGATTTTGATTGGTAAATCATAAGGGTGCACGACTATATGCATGCACAAAAAACTTAGACCCTTTATTATTATAAAAATAAGTAATGTTTTAATTTTTTCTTGTTTTTTTTTGTTAGCTTTGTTACAATTTATACTAATATATTTTTTGTTCTTTTATAGTATTATTGTAGATTTTTGCGATTCTTGTAATCATATAGCGTTCTTGGTAATTTGGTAGCATTTCATAGTAATTTGATGTTATTCTTGCAGTGAAGTGATAGCGTTTTTGTAATAAAGTAACAGCATCCTTGTAGTAATTTGACAGCAACCAGGTTAACAAGTAAATTTGCACTTTTTATTTTAAAAAAAATTACTGTAGATTCCCAAAAATAAGCTACTTTTTTTGAATGATTTTGAGCTCAAAAATTGGTGGTAGCTTATTTTTGAGACATGGAAGATTTTAAGCAATATATGCTTAACATAGGAAGTAGCTTATTTTAAGTGATTTTTTTAAAAAAACTTATGCATATAAACTTGCATGAACAGGTTTCGTATGTATGTACTTAAGAACCAGCATATACTAGAGTTAATACTTCTATTTGGATATATTTTTTATATCCGAATTTATCTGGTTTTAACATAATACTGGTATATATTCGGATTTAAATTTAAATCTGAATTTATTTATATCCGGATATAAAAACACTATGTTACGTTATATCATATGACATAGTACTATATATATCCAGATATATAAATCTGAATAGAGGTGTTAACATTATTAAAATATAGAACTTATAGTATACATATTAAAGCAAAAAGTGATTACAGCAACAACAACACTACGACAATTTGAAATTGGTATAGTATTAAAAAAATTAGTAACTTACAGTATACTGCTTAAAGCAAAAAGACAAAAGCATATAAAAAAAAATCAACTAATTTAATCAGTTAATGATTACTTATTTATACCTGTAATTAGGAGTGCACCATGGTGCATAGTGAACCAAATTATAATTCCCTTATTTTAATTCCTAGAGCACCTGTAAAAATTTGCTAAATGGGTTTTTAGACTGCCTATATAGTTATATAGTAGTTATATTAGTTAAATTGTGCAATATAGCATAATAGGCTTTTTAATTTGATTGGATAATTAACTGAAATATGTACTACATAAGCCACAAAAATGGATTGTTAGCTATGAATACAAATTGTTAAAGCTTGGGACCACAAAAATTTTAAAAAATATATCTCATTTTATAAAGTATTTTGGCAATTTACAAAGTAATTAAGAAATTAGATGAGAAGTATATTTAAACATTTATATTTAACTTATAAGCATAATAAATTAAATAAACTTAGCAATTTAAGCTGTCTTTTACTTTTGAAACTTTTTCTTCGTAATCTTTACTAATAAAAAATCTAACTATTATATAGGCTAATAACATGAAATTGAGTTATAAGACTTATAAATTTTGCAAAGGGTGACAAAATAAAGTATAATAGTAGTATTGTAACTATATAATAAACTATTGTTAAATAAATTAAAGATAATTTGATGTTAAAGCCCATAATAAAAATGTAGATTGATTGTTTTTTATTGGTATCAATGGTTAAGAATAGTTTAAATAATTATTTTTTATATTTTTATTTTACTTCTTATTTTATTTTATTTTATTTTTTTGATTTGTAATATGTTGAGATTTTTCCTTTATAGCATTTTGGTTTGCAAGATTTTGTTCACAACAAGATTATAGTTTTAGATTTAAGCTATCAAGATTTTATAGTAAAGATAGTAAATATAGTAAAGATTCGGCAAATATTGAATTTAGTTATTATATTTATATATATTAGTTTCTTTATTCATGATGGTTTAGTTAAAGTTTTTAGAGTTTATTTTAATAAAGCAATACAACTTCACAAAATGATCTACAAAAATTGACCAATCATGATAAAAGCCTGCTATGCTACACAAAATAGCATTTTTTCTATTTTAATTCTGACCCGTTTGATCTGGATCAGAGCAATTTTTAACCTATGACCCATACAAATCATCCAACCCAGATCAAAGCTCTAATGTTGGACAAAAATTTTACAAGTTTTGCTAAGTTTTTTGAATATTTCCAAGCAAAATTTTGTATATGAACAATATAAATACAAAACATATGTGATATACAAAAATAAATATCAGATAAAGTAGATAATTATATGGAAGGACAACTGTATTTACTTTTTTAGTAATGATATAAAAATAAATTTTGCAAGCAAATTTGTCTTCAAAATATATAAAGAAATAAAGTTATTGTTTTTATACTTTTTGATTCTTTATTTGTTAGATAAAGGTTTTTTGTTAGTATTTTTTATTTGAGTTTTATTGAGATTTTTGTTTATTCTTTTAGTATATTTTTGAGTACTCTTTTATATTTTTTTTTGTAGGTTTATCATAAGTATTTTTTGAAATTTCATGTTTTATTTTTTGGTTTTGATTTATATTATCTTGTATATACTTTTTTTTTAATCTTAACTAACTATACTAATACTTTATTAAGGCTTTTGTATTTACTATATGCACCTATATAGATCTACTTAATATTTAAGTTTAGCATTATATGGCCATCCAAATGGTACCTAAGTGTGATCTGCTATACTACTTTGTTACAAAACTTTGTTATAAAATAGATAACTCATCTGACTACTTAAAGTTCAAATAAAAAGAGCACCCCTTCTATGACAAGTCCCTACATATTTTTCTATCTTCTCTCTTTTCCTATACTTCTTGCTTTCCTATTTCAATATACTTGTCAAGATTACTAACTTTTTCTTAGCTTCCTTACCTAACCTCTAGGACAAGAAGCATTTAGATCCAAACCTATATAAACAAAAGATTTTCTAGAAAATAAAGGATAACAAAATAAAAGGGATAATACTACAGAACCTATATGAATTTCAAAGCAAACAAATATATAATGAGAACAGATAAAAGAAAACAAAAAGAAAGAAAACAAAATTGATATTGTTTATAAGAACTAATTTTTTTTTTTGGACCTTAAGCAGCCACACTAATATTTTATTAAGCTATTGCAATTACGTCATTTTGTACCTACTAATATTACTCAATACTTAAGTTTAATTCACTCGCCCATCCAGTCAGAACCTAAGTTCCCGGATACCTAAGTATAACTTGCTACACTGCTTCTATCTGGAAACAGACTGCTTGTCTGACTACTTAAAGTACTATAAAAGAAGCATCTTCCTTTTACGACAAGCACAAAATGTCTTTCAATCTTGCTAGCTAAACGGCACTTTTTACCAAGCTTGCTATCTTTCTTTCCCAATCTTCCTTACCTAACTTTTCGGATAGTAGCCAGATGTTCACTATCTACAAGAACAAAGATTTTAATGAAACTAAAAGGGTAGTACTAAAAGGGGGTAACACTATTAAACCTAAAGTGACAACCAAGTAAACATAATACGAAGAAGAAGAGATAAAGAAAACAAAAAAGAAGAAAACAAAAATGGTGCAAGATAGAAAGAAATCCAAAAACAACTAAACTGACATAGTTCATAGAACTAATTTAAAAATTATATAGACTATGCAAAGCCTTAGTTCTACCAAAGTACTATATTTACATATATGTAGAAGACATAAAAAAAAAATCAAACTGCGTCTACAGAATGTTCTAGAAAGAAATTTTGGTTCGAGTTTTTTCCATTCGATTTCACGTGTTTGTTTACTAGAATACATTATCTTGCTCTTGTGACCCATCTTCAATTTAGTAGACGCCTTCCCGATTAGAGAGAGTAAACAATGCTGATCTTTTGGAGGGTAAGCCAAATTTACCACTTTTTGGTGAAAATTTCGAAAATTCCAAAAGGCAATAAGGAAAGGCCAGAATAAGTACCAAATGTAAAGGAGTTGGTATGAGTTAAGCTTAGCATAATAACACATCTCAAAATTAAACTCTAGGTCGGTACTCACTACTTCTTTGCTCGATAGTGCCAAACAAGAGGCCCACTAATGGTGAGTAATAAACTCTAAGCTTGTCAGCAGGTAGTCTATGAACTTTACCTCTAAACGACAAGTGCCGCTCACTGCAGGCTTTATTTGGTAGAGCCAATTTACTATTTTATGAGTTAAATGAAAAGTTTTCATAGATCAGTCTTCTTGAAATTTTTGGTATGAGTGATCATTAGAAAGAGTTGAGTTTTTTGAAAAAACATAAGAACTAATTTAAAATTATATAGACTGCATAAAGTATTTAACTTTACCAAAGTTTATATTTATATATAGAACAAAAAGAACCAAAAAGAAAACAAACTACATTTAAAATATCAGAATACTATATAAAAAATTTTATTTAGCTTTATCTCTAATGATCTTCCATATCCTCATTCACATGTCATTCATTGTTTATTTTAGATAAACCAAAACACACTTGTGATTTAATTCCAATTTGGTAGTTATTATCCCAATTTAGAAGGAATTCATATAAATACTGCTACCACTGATCTTAGCATTGGTAAAGTTCAATTTTATTGGATAAAAAAAATGATTATCATTTTATATGTAATCAATTGTAATTTTATATGTAAATCCATTCGATATAAGATAAAAATTTTTTATTACTAATAAAATCTAAAAATGATTATCCATACATATATTTCGCCCATTATCTTGTCGTCTGATAAGCTGTCATCTGGTCGGATCCAATGGATAAAGAATTTAGATGAGAGTACTTTTTTTTAAATATTTATGTGTTATAACCGATGTTTATTAAGCTTCTACTAATACGTATCTTTTTGCTTTGCTTTACAGTATACGATCTAAGATTCACTAGTTAGCTGACAAGGTATAGTTAAAAGCCTCTATAACTTGGTTAAAAGTTATAGTCGTGTATCAGTTTAGTAATTTTATTTACCAGATATTAACAAGTTTAATTTCACTTAAAAAATTAGCATGTGTTTGGTGAATTCTATCTAGTCTGATTTCTTCTGCCTTCTCATCATTTTCAGCTAGAGATTTTTCAGTGACAATATCTTGCCTTTCTTTAGTAGTTAAAATATTTGGACCTTTCTCTAATCTGTTTACAAAGGATTTTACATTACTATATATTCCACGTTTGTAAAATTCTTTACAATGACGGCAACCAAATTCTATTTCTTGGTAGCATTGGAAATGGTATCCATGCCCTCAGATTAATATTTCTCCCTCTCCAAGTTCTTTATAACAAAAATCACAAGCATTTGGCCGAGGAAGCACGCTAGTACTGTATGCTGTTGGAAGGCATTTTGAATTGACAGTTATATCCAAAGTAGCCAATTTATATTGATCTTTTCTACATAGTTTACTTTTTCCATGATTGTCAAAGAGTTTATGAAAGTGTTTCAACAAGAACAAAGCTGTTTTTTCTGTAAGAAAATCTAATTCGGGTGGCTTATAAGGGTGTTGGTGTGTTTTTTCAAATGTGTCTTTAAGTTTACTATGATCCTGTGCATCTGTTAATTAATTTAATTAATTTTATTAAACTAGAGATTGTATCCGAGTAGAAAATATTATTAGGCGACTATAATAAATTGTTTGGATAATTGTGTAACATAATAGTATTTGGGTAAAGAATTTTTCTTGACAAGTGCAAATGTTTTTAATTTAAAATATTTATTTAGAGATTGTACTTGCTAAGAAAAATTCCTACCTAAAAATATTATTAAATTATCCCGTTAACCAGATAATTTATTATGGCCTTCTAATAATATTTTCTACCCAAGTAATCTTTATATCTGTTACAACACAACAGAATGATATGAATAATCAAAAATGTAGCCTATCAACGACATAAGCTTGTTTAATAATATTATCAACACTACTAGTTGCAAAGGTATGAGATCGTATCTTACTATGCATATTTTCGACATAGTAATCATTAAAATTTACTAAGAATAATTTTATAACTTTAGCAAAAGGATGGTTATTATCTTGCCAGTAAAAGATATCGGATAGAAATGCCAACGGTGCCTTATTATAATTACGCCGCTTCCATCTAAGAGCAAATGTCCAAATTCTAAAGACAGTTTCTACATATTCATCAAATGAGCCAGATCGGAAAAGTACGGCATAAATATCCAAGGTCGCTGGAATAATATTATCCAACAAATCAAGAATCATGCAATATTCGATATCTTTACAGCTTCCAAATTTTGCTATTATTATATTTCGAACTTTGCACCAGCCATTATAAGCAAGATCAAGAAGTAAGTTGATTCTCCATGGCCTTGGTTTTTTGGCAAGCTTTTTCTTTTTACCAAATACGAAATGAAACATCTTTTCAAAGAAAGGATAATATGTAATTAATGTTTGTTCTCTACTATTTAGAGAGATATGGAGGGGCCCAATAATTGGAATTAAAGAATTAATTTCAGCCGGTATATGATATTGTGAATCCGTCATATACAAATTTGTAATTGCCTTACGAATAAACAACTGCCCGGGCCAGTCTGCTACTACTGGAACAACTCTATTAGCTAAGTATTTAATATCATTATTAATATCTAAAATCATTTGAAGTGCTGTTATATAGTTATCCAGAGAATGCAAACTTCCTTCTTTAATACCAACTAATTTTACACCCTCCATTGACCTCTCTTTTTTTCTTTCTGCAATATTGTCATCGTAAGTATGAACTGTAAGCAAATCAGTTCGATCAAAATTATAAAAATATGAGCTTTTAGAGGTAAGCCATTGATTTTTACGATTGGTATAAGCATTATCGAATATTCCATGATACTGATTGATTAATCGAAAACAGATATTGCTTGCATCGATATTTACTGGATTATGAATCGGTACATTATTGAAAACCAGAGAAATGGGCGCACAGGATAAAACTTGTTTACAAACGCAAGTGGCCATATGGTTTGCAGTAGACAAAGAAACAGTATCTGGCCTTCTCTTTTCATGGATATTGTGGTAATCATCCAAATTATAAACGTATAGATAATTATCCTATTTATTAAAACAAACTACAATAAACCGCAATTATAGAACCGGGATTTAAATAAGTATATTTTAAAAATTTTTATTTTATAGGATCCAATTTTTAATAATACTATTTACTAAATAGTATTATTAAAAATTGAATCCGATAAAATAAAAATTTATGAATTGCAGGTGTTTTTAGTATTATATATGTAAATCCGCATGAAAATTTTACTAACGTGTTGCAAGAAATATTCTCTGATTTTTTTAGAATGTGCATTCACAATTTTTCGCATATAATTGTTGACAGTTTGATAGCAGGAGGAAAATCCAATACTATGCATCGTATCAATTGCAGTTTTTGATGTTCACGATGCCATTAAGTATAATCCAACTTCTAACTTGAAGTCGTTAACGAATTTATTTCTCATTCCAGCCATTATATAGCACAAGCTTACAACAGATTTTCTGCTTCAACTTTATTATAGGTAGATCTATTATTAGGAATTAGCATTTCTACCATTTGATTGAAAAAACCTTTTAAACGTGGATCTGCTTCTTCAATCATTTGTTGAAAGCAAGTAGGGTCGAGTTCTAAACTACCAAATTCGTGACGTTTTTTGTACAAAAGATTCGTAAGCAATTTAAATTGCTCAGTAAATGTATAATCTATTAATTCTAAATAAATATGGGTTCGAAAATATTAATTTAGCCAGCACGTGATTAGCACTCGGTGCTAATCACATGCTAGGATAGTGTTAAGGTATTAACTAGTTCATTATTCTGCTTGTTACCTTGAGTTGTATTATTATTAGTCGGCCTATCATTATCTATTTCTACAGAAAAAGAAATCTCCGCTTTTTTATGCCTATCAGGCTCAACTATGCGCATATAATGATTATGGCACAATTGTTGCCCGATCACTAAATAATCATAAAAAGCGTAGGTTCCTTTTTTTTGGGATTTTTCATATGCTAATTGAGTAAATTGGCGAAACTGATTACTTGCTATATCACAACTTTGAACTGAACATGGACCTTCATTTTTTTGAAATCCCATAATTGGATATTTTTATTTCGATAATGTTTTTTTAAAAATAAAATTTTAAAACAATTTTGTAATTTAAGAAAAAAACTACCGGTAATAATGCGCTAACAGTAAAATAAAAATAACGAAATCATAATAAAAATATTTGTGATCTCACAATAAATAATTACAAGATCATGTACTGTAACATTCAAGAAAAAAAAAGAAACGCGAAGCGAACAATCAAAAAGTTGCTATAGTAACCAATTTACAAGTAAATTTCAATGGGAATATTTTAGACATCTTGCTATATATTTGTATTAATGTTAGTTGCAACATTCGGTAAATTAATAACTGATAAATAGATTTGAATAACGTATATAGTTAAGAGAAGCATTAATTACAAAAATTCTAACGCGTTTAATAGTGATAAATAGTATGATATTAAATCACCAATCAGAAATTTTGATGATGTCGATCATCATCAACCAATAAAATCAAACTTTCCCTATGCTACTGATCTTTTGAAGGGTAAGCTAGATTTCTATTTTTTAATAAAAATTTTGAAAATTCCAAAAGGTCCAAGAAAAATAGTGTAAATATCGAAAAGTGTACCAAACGGAAAAGAGTTAGTAAGAGTTACACTAAATATAATAACATATTTTAAAACTAAACTTTAAATTTATGCCCATTACTTTTTTAGTACTTTTTTGTTCAATAGTGCCAAAGTCTAACTAGAAGCACTTTTCTATCAAGTCTGTCCAAAAACGTCCCAAGTTCCTTCTTCCTGCGGTATTTCAGTTCCCTAATAGAGAGCTTCTTATTTTAGTCACTTTTTAGTAGAACCAGTTTACTATTTTATGTGTTAAATGTACAGTTGTCATAGGTCAGTCTTCTTGAAAAGTTTGGTACAGAGAATCATCAAAAAGAGTTGCTAATTTGTATACATAGTTTTTTTTACTTTTTTATATATTAAATCAAGTAATATAGTTATTTTCTGGTCAAGAATTGCTATATTATATTATTTTTAAAAAACTATAATTTGCAAAAATTTAGCCAATTAAATTAAGAAAGTAATATATAAGCATATTATAGAGTATAAGATATACATTTAAAAATATAAAATTAATTTTTAATTTTTTAAAAAATTTATCAAGTTTTCAATTTTTCTAATACTTTTTAAATATAAACTTTTAGTAATTTTTATTTATAAAAAATCTTTAATTATTTTAGAAACAAATTTTAAAAAATTTAATTTTTAAAAACTATTTAATTAATATTAGTTAAGTTTTTTTTTTTTTTTTTTTTTATAAATAAATTATATATAGATATAATTTTTAAGATTATAAATTTAAAAATAATTAAGATAATTATAGAAAAGATACTAACAAACAAGAATAAATTTGAAATAACAATAAAAAAAATTTTGTATAATGCAGATTATTCTTTGTAAGACCAAATAATATAACAAATAATTTGATATAATAATTTATAAAATTATTAATATAATTATGAAATTGTGTATATTTATTTTTCAAAGCATAATAAAGAATTAACATTAAAATATGACTTATAATGTATGTAGCTAGTTTCGTATTGCATTTAATTGATACAAATTATTTAAAGTTTATATATCCAAATTATAGTTTATTATATAGCTATTAATAAACTATAGTAGATTTTCAACATAATTTGTTACGAAACAAAAGAAGCATAAGATCTAATTTTAAACTTGGAACTTTGTTCGAAGAAAATTTAGGCTCAATCACGTAATTTTTTTTTCTAGAGGTATACTAGGGTGATATAATTTGGAGTTCAATTTAGTTCAATTGTTAAAACCATACATAACCCCCTTGATTAGTAAAATTTGAATCAGCATAAACTCGTAACTCTGCCTCGTGACGTAATCAAAGCTCTAATTGCAATAAACCCTAATCGTAGTTACTCTAACCAAGTCTTCTTTATTAGATTTTAGGTTTAGTTTGTGTGACATTATCCCTGACATATATTAGTCTGAACGTACATACGTACTGTATGTACGTATGTACGTTCGTACTTAACAAAAATTATAATTATTAAACTCAACCTATTCAATATTCTTAAATATTCTTAACGTTATTAATTATAATTTTATGATCGCCAAGGATTATATAACTTTCGATAACCTGTTTACTTACGGTGGCTAATATCCGCTGACTAAAAAACTACAAATAATTCTTTCTATTTGAACACAATGGACAATAACAACTGATTGTGTATAAATCAAGTACGCAAACTTGGTTAATATCCTGTTTGCTTCACGAATAAACAAATGTACGAGTTAGACAGGTTGGAACGTGGATTTATATGATAATAAACAAGTAATTAACTTGTTAATTTGTATAACCAAATGATGAATTATTATTAGTATTATTTTATTTATTTTTATTTTATTTTATTTTTTTTTTTTTTGCAGACAGATTGGGGATAATTATTTTGTAAGAATGTAGGAATGGAACGAGAACCTTTGACCCAAAAGATGGATTGATTGATATTTTATTTATTTTCTTACATAAACATCAAAATAGAGACAAATGAAAGAATTTTTTAATGTAAGGAACTATTAATTGATAAAGTTAATAAGAAAAAAAAACAAAGTTTTGCCCCAACAAGTTTCATTTTCGATCTGTACAATATCATACCAAAAAAGTCATAATACAGATTATAAAACAATTAGGGAGACGATGATTTTTTTTTTTTTTTTTTTAGGTTTGACCAGATTGGAATTTGAAAGTTTTTGGCGTGCATAAAGTTTTTTGGTACGTACGTACGTACGTACTGTACGTACAGTACGTAGAATGTCAGTCAATAACAGATAATGTTATAATGTTTATGTTACCTCACAAATCTTGACTAAACATAGTGTTTCTTTCCGAATTCCTCAATTGAGGACTAAATTAAGGCTATGCGTCTTAACTTACCTAGCATATACGTACATGTTTATTCTAAATTCCATTATCTGAAAGCAACTTTGTCCCAAATTGTGTTGATCGATATTCCATCTAGCATATGTAGTGTCATTAAGGACGGTAGCGAGACTATTTTTTTTTTTTCATGGTTTACAATAATTTATATAGTTTAATAGTGTTTTTTAATAGTGTTTTAATAGTTTTTAATAAAAAAAATTTTTTTTAATATTGGCGTACAGATGTAAGTACATAAATAAATACGAATAATTAAAATAAAAGGTCAAAAAGTCACTTTTGTTTTTTAAAAAGGAATAGTTGATAAACGATTTTAGTTAAGACACAATGTACACAATGATTCAAATTATTTTGATAATGGAAAAATCAGCAAAAAGTTGACAGCCCAAGACAGGAAAAAATCAAGTTCATATGATTTACAAAATGAGAATTATATTGGATAATTATCGTGTTGGTTAAAACTTTATATATATTTTTTACAGAATTTGAAACTTGAAAGGTTTTACAAAAAAAAAAAATATCATCTTATTTTGCATCTATTTTAGATATCATGAGATCAAAATGTTATTGTTATGAACGCGAAAAAAAAAAATCTTTTATACAGTAATATTATTGGACTTATGTAAAGAGACCATCAATACAGTAAAATAAAGTAATAATGATGTCTTTATATAAAAATTGTTTGTATAAATTTGTTACGCGAAAATAAACAGTGTGTACTTGTTTCAAAAAAAAAAATCATCCTTTTTTTATAATAAGAGTTTTTTTTTTGTATTACAAATAATATTGACTCCGTAACTTTAATTACTACGGTTAACTTTTTAACTCCTTAAGAATTTTTTTTACATTGTGACCATTCTTTTACCGGATAAAGTTAGACATAGAATAAAAAAACTAGTTATAAATTAAAAAAAAAAAAAAAATCTACGTAAGTACGTATTGACCAACCGGCGCGTGACAACCAAAATGGGAGTAACCGTTTGCAACGGCTTTCTTAACATAAACAATTAAGCAATTGATCTTTGAGGTGAACTTAATAAACCAGTTTTTTTTTTTTTTTTTTTTGTATTCAACGAATTAACTAAATATTGAAATATTTTAAAATATACAGAAAATACAATTTTTGGAAATGTGTTCCGACTTTTAAAACTTTTAAAACTTTTAAAGGGGGCGATTATTGGCAAAATGTTGCATTGATTAAAAATAGGTTAGACAGTGAATACAGTGAATTGAGAATGTTTGACAAACATTCCAGGCAGATTCTGATTAACAGATTTGTTTTTCTTTGGTTATCAAAAAAAAGATCTATTCCTCATCTAATTATGAATAATTGTTCGAATTTGAGGAATCGAATTGTTTGAAAAATATGTATTGACAAAAGTTTAAATATATTTTTGCGTGCTCTCAAAGATTCTATGCATATTTTATGGTAACAAGCAAAGAATTTACTTACGTACTTATCTTTAAAAAATTGGCACAAGGAATTATTCTAAATTAGGGAATTCCCAAATAAGGTAGGTTTATACTTTTATTCCAAAATTAGGGATAAGGCTAAAAAACCAACCCAACGCTAACGTTAAACGCTAAATTAAAGCCAATACTAAAGCCCGATGTATTTTCGTATTTTCCCGAATAAACCCGACGAGACAAAGAAAGAAAAAATTTTAAACCTTATCTTGAGATATTAATGAAAAAGTGTTAACCCTATCTTGAAATATTAATAAAAAGTGTTTAACCCTATCTTGAAATATTAATTAAAAAAGTGTTAACCTATCTTGAGATATTAATAAAAAGTGTTTGGGAGGTAATTTTACTAACCTTAAACACCCAAAATTAGTATTTAGTTAGCAAAGTGCAGAATGTGACAAAGAATATACTGTACATATTTTTTACATTACCGGTAAGTAACGTATTACACGTAAAAATAACAAATATTAGATATTAGATATTAGAGATATTAGATATCAAATATTAGATATTAGATATCAGATAACAGATATTAGATATTAAGATATTATATAGATATATATTTTTTAAAGTCACAAAAAAAAAACAAATTCATTTATCTCATTTATCACATTAGAATACTATAGATTAATAATAATAATAATTATTCCGTCTGTTTTTTTTTTTTTTATGTTAAAACTTAATTGATAAAGATTATTGGTGCACTCTAATATTTTGATCATTGAATACAAAAAAATCGCATGCAAGTTTAAGTCTGGATTTTTTACATAATTCCTTGAAAATTTTTTTGAACTTTATAAAGTTCTAATTTTTAATTCTTTTTTAACGTGTTTATGAAATTACCAATGATAGTAATTATAGTAATGATTAGGTAGTAATTATAGAAATGTAACATATTTTACATAACTTAAAATATTGTTAAGTAACATGACGATAATGCACTTTATTTTTCAAAATCAAAATAATTTTTTAATTTTGACTATGATAATCATTGAAATGATTCCTAAAAAAAGTCAGATGTATAAAGATCAAACCCTCCTCATTATTGTTCATTATTGTGTATATCTGAAACTTCTAAAACCTTAAAAAATGATAATAATGCAGGATCGACAAAAATGTTTGTTAGATTTCGCTTGAATAAAAACGTGCAAAGATGATTTGATAAATACATTTTTAAATCTTTTTTTAAAATGATCATTCTCTTCAATTTCTGAATTTCTTCACTTGTATCTTCATTGTAACGTTGAACTAACATTCCTAAAAAAAAGATGAATGACTGATACACATGAATGATTGATGCACATGAATGATTGATCAATTTATGAAACAATTGAACACGCGCAAAAGAAAGAGCATAAAAAAATTTATCATAAAACGCGTGATTGGTTTACCAATAAAATACATACTTACAGTATGTACTGTTGTGCATCGGTACGTAAGAATTTTTTATGTGCGAATTTTTTTCTGCATTAAACGCATGAAAGAAATAAAAATTATTCGTCATGTCATTTATGTCAATATGTACAATTGATCTACAACCAAGTTCACAATATTGTCGACGCGTTTCGTGGTTCGTCGAAAGTCATCTAAGAAAGTAAAAAGATAAAAATGGTAAAAAAAGAAGTAAATTTGGTCAATCAAACCTTTGAAATATTTTGGTATTGTTTTCATGTACATAATACGTACTGTACCGTACGTACTGTACGTATGTAAAACTCAAATATAGTAAAAAATACACTTCACATTATCAGTTATCAGACTGTTATCAGTCAGTTAGTTATCAGTTATCATTGAAAAAAAAGATACTTGCAGACCAAGTTTTTTTTTTTTTTTTCTTTTAAAAAAAAAATTCTAAAAAAATTTTTTTTTTTTTGTCTTTACCTTTAATTATATCAAAATTATTTTAAATAATACAAATTAATAAAGTAATATGTAATTATAAAGAACCTAGTTAATATTTTTTTGCTTTTAATTAAAAAAAAAAAAAATTTTTTTTTTCTTGACAAAAACAAAAAAAAAAAAAAAAAAAAAGGAATTGTCCCAAAAACATCAAATGATCAATGAAAAAAATATAAATGGAAAAACATGTGGCGTAAAAGAAAAAAAAAAGGAACCACAACAATCAAATAAAAATTAATCGTCGCAAGGAACTTCTTTTTTAACTATCCCCAAACTACTAGTTGACTGTGACCCAAACTGCTAGTGACCCCAACTGCTAGTTAGTTACCCAGCTTGTTAGTGACCCAGCTTGTTAGTGACCCAGCCTTTTAGTGACCCAACTATTGATAAAGGAACATGTCTTGTTTTAGAAATAATCTCTCAACGAAAAATACTACTACGTAACAATAATAAGTGACTAAATAAATGATAATTTCTCAATTGCAAAAATAATAACCATCGCGAACTACATTTATTATAACTTAAGAGAGAACTAATGATCTGAAAAAAAAAAAAAATAAAAATAAAAAATAAAGAAAAAAGGAAATATCCGAAAAAAATAATAATAAAAGCTTAGGGCGGAATTTAAAAAAGGGAGTTTGTACTTAAAGGATTTTGCCATATTACTCAGATTTTGCCAAATTAAACACACTTAATTCACACTTATTACTTAATATCTTAGATAATTGGATGGTAATAAAATGTTACATACATTCTTATCAATTTTTGATAAGATAGTCAGTCATAACTGGATATTTTCTATTCTTCATTTTTTTTTTTTTTTTTTTTTTTTTTTTCTTTCTTCCAAAATGTAGTTTTCAGTAAATTTGTTGCGAGAATTATTTCGTAAAACGAGACGAGTTGGTAAAGCGACGACGAGATATGGAGATATCAGAAGTTGCCAAAGGTATCAAGAGGTATCAAGAGGTATCAAGAGGTATCAGGAGGTATCAGGAGGTATCAGGAGGTATCAGAGATCTAGAGTTACCAGGATACGGGTTACTCTCTTTTCTATTTTGATCTATTGTTTGATCTATTATTGATCTATATTGTTTGATCTATTAATTGTGCTCTATTGTGGTTCTTTCTAAAAATTTTTTTTTTCGAAAGCCTATTATTTGTTTGAACTATTTCTTCGAAAGCCTATTTTTTGTTTGAACTATTTCTTCGAAAGCCTATTTGTTTTAACTTTTCTCCGAAAGATGTAAAAAAATTTTTTAAACACCACATGTTTCGTAAGGTCATGAAATGTGTATATAAAAATAAAAATGTGTTTGTGCTAAAAAAAAGGGGGAAACAAAAAAACGATGTTTTGGGAATGCGAAAAAAAAATATAAGATTGCTAATTTATAAAAGAAAAAAAAAATAATTTTTTTTTTTTGTTTTTGGGGTAAAATGATATATTAAAAATTTACAACTCAGACTAATAACTTTAATTTTTTTTTTTCAACTTTTCTCATTCGGAATAATTAAGAAAAATTTACCAAAAAAAAAAAAGTATTAGACTGACGGGATTATTCTAAGGGTACAGTCTATGCGAAAATACAGGGGAAAAAATTGATAAAATTGATAACACACACACACACACATATATATATAATAGATATATATGAATAAAAAAAATGAGGTATATAAAAATGTAATAGAAAAAAAAAAAGTGTCCATGAAATAATAATTTCCTTGCAAAGATTTTAAACATTGTTTTGAACAAGGATTGTATCATTCCCTATGCACCAAAAAGGAGGATAAAAGCAATTGTCTTTTTTTTGTCATGTCATCAATCATTCATTCTTTTTGATCTCTCTTTTGATCAATCATCATAATAAACACCAGAATCATCAGCTTTATGAACTAGAACAGGTTCATCATCCAATGGAGTTGGTGGAGGACGAGAGACCAATTTATAAGTAGGATGACCTTCATTAGTAACACCAGTTCTTTCAGCCAAAAGTACAATATCATTACATTCAATAGTATAAAGATTTCGTACAGAATGACGTTTTGAAGTTGGTGCAGGAGCAGAAGTAACAGTTAAAGTTTTACGAAGAGATGGTTGTTTCTTAAGAGATAAAGAATTTTGACAAGCAGGACTCTCTTTAAGAAGTTGACGATTATTTACAGCCAAACGATAAGGACCAAGACCAGCAATTCTAGCTTCAAGTTCTCTAAGACGTTCCAAATTATCATGATCACGTTTTTGTTCTTCTACATCAGAAAGTACATCATCTAATTTTGTTTTAAGAGCAACAGTATTTTCATAATCAAAACCTTCTTTATCAGTACATTTAAGTAAATTTGAAATAAGAAGAGGATATTTGAGAAGACGTTGAAAAGGTTTAAGAAGGTAAGTTGATAAAGGCATATTTCTACAAGAAGTTGATTTTTGTTGTTTCTTTACAGCACGACCTAATTTATCTTTCTTACGAATAGATTCATCAAGTTCTCTTAAAGCTTCTTCATAATGAATAAGATAAGGAGCATATGCACGAAAAACCCATACATAAGCTAAAAGAATATCAGAAATACTTCTTACTAATGGAGATTGAGCTTCTTGACGTTCATTTAAACAATTGCTAATTACTTCATGAATAAATAAGAAATATGAAATAGAATTGAATATTTTGTTTAAATTTGTTGGAACTATTGGTTTACGACTTTTTTCTTCAATTTGTTTAATTGGTTGAATAAAGATCTCTTCAATCAATCGTAAGTCACGGACATATCTATTTTTTTTTTTTAAAAAAAAAGTATTAATTAGTATTAATTATTTATATAAATATATAATATAATATAAATATAATTAATAATATATAATAATAATATAATAATAATAATAATATATAAAGAGTATTATAAAATGTGAAAGTCATGTGTTATAATTAAAAAATATAAATAGTTGGTACGACAATGTGACTTTTTACATGCGGTGATTTCCGCAAGATTATCGATATAAAGGGTTAAAAAAGATTTTTAAACATATGATGTGAGATATTTCTATTTTTAAACCTAATTAGTCTATGAAAAAGACATCCCTGAAATATTTCTATTTTTTGAAAAAATGGTTTTTTTTTTGTCCGACAAGAATCAAAAAAGAAAGGAAAAAGAAAGGAAAGAAAGATTCAAATAATAATAATGACAATAATATTACTATTATTATTATTATTACAGTATTACTATTACAGTATTACTATTATTATTATTATGAATTATTATGAAATAATATTTATTACTTACTCATGCTCAGTTTTAATAATTTCAAAAAGAACTTCCTGACGGTTAAGTTCTCTTGGTGACAAGTTGGCGACAAGGTCAACGTCAACAGTATCAGACCAAATAGTATTTCGTCGACAAACATTATCAGTACGGTGAACTATAGTTTGTCTACGAAGATTACTTAAACTATTACTATTCTTTCTTTGTTGTGTATTGGCAAGAGCATTTTGAAGTGTAGAATCTTTTACTGGTGCAGTTTTTGCATTCTTATGTAAAAGTGGTATGTGTATACTCTTTGATAAAAATTTAAACGAAGACATTTTGTTAGATGTATGATGTGCTTCTTCTGTCGTTATCGGTGTTGGTGTTGGTGTTGTTGGTGTTGATACTCGATTTTTTTGTGAACTATCGCGACGTCCAAAAAGCGACATGTTATGAAGAAAAAAAAATGCAGTAATGTGTAAATATATATAAATGCTATTTGTCAACTATTTTATAGTTTTTTTTTTGACAAATATATATAGTGATAAAAAAAAGTATTGTTTTTTTTTTTTTTTTGCAAATGTTTCCTACTTGGCGGAATTGGGCGCTCTTTTATAAGTCCAGGATAGTACAAGACGGCAAAGGAAATTGTAGGTTACAAAAGAAAAATGTTTAATTTATGTAAGTTAATATATATCGTTTATTTTAAAGAACCAATATAATTTTTACTTTATACTTCATGCGTTGTTCATGTTACTCAAAACACTATGATTTTAAATATTTTTTTTTGCAATTTTACAAATTGAAATATATATTTCCTATTATACATTTTTATACTACACTCTTGGTGTAACAAAAAAAAAAAGATGTGCTCCAATAAATTACTAAATTGTATTATAAAACGTTGGCGCGAATAACTCTTTTTTTTTTTTTTTATACTATATTATATAATAAACTTGATTTGATTACATAGTCCCCACGCATTAACTAATTTATAATGTGACAACTAAATTATGTTATGTTAATGTAGATTCTACTATGGATTTATTTATGTCTGTCTATTTACTATTTACTCTGTGTATTTACTCTGTATTTACTCTGTATTGCATACAACCAATTAAATTTTAAGTAACATTTAATAAATTAAACAATATGAAATTATTTTGTACTTATTTATAAATATACTTATGTACATACGTCCGGTACAGAACGAATCACACAAAAACCTTATCACATCTTTTTTTTTTTTTTTTTTACCGAATCTTTTTCAGGGCTTAGATTCGGTAAAATTGATTTATTATTAACAGTTAAGATTTATTCTTATTATCTGTTATTATTATTATTAAGATTTATTATCAAGATTTATTAAGATTTATTTTATTAATTATATATTTTTTTAACCTGCTTTTCACACCACAGATAATTTTGACTACATTTTTTTTTTACTACGGAAAAATTATTGTATCAAATTAATTATTCTTTAAAAAAATTATATATCTGATAATTACAATTTTTAATTCTATATATACATATATATAATTATAATTTGATTTTAAATCCTTAACATTAACATTAACGTTAATACGTATTAAATCCTGATTTTTTTTTTTATTTTGAAAGAATCGTTATGCCGTTCAAAGAAATCATTTTTTCAGAAAAGGAGCTTCTACATAAATTACTTTATTAATTATTATTATTATTATTATATTATTATTATGTAGGAGGTGTTAAGATAGATAAACGTTTAACACAATACTCACGATATTACAATACAGCAAATAGATTATTGGTCGTTTTTTTTCAGATTTTCAGATCAAGAAAAAAAAAAAAAGATTTTTACTTTTATTGGAAATTTTGCACATCATAATAATTTCCAAATTAAAAAAAAAAGGGCGCCTATCCCAAATATTCTTTCGTTTATCTTTCGTTTATCTTTCGTTTATCTTTCGTTTATCTATCTATCTATATCTATCAAATTATAACTCCCTGATATTCCTGAAACATTTATCATTAAACAAGCAAGGTTAGAATAAGGCAAAATTGAGCTTAGAACACTTAAAAGAAAAATAAGATAATAAATCGATCTTAAGATGATAGGTTTTTTTTTTTTTTTTTTTTTTTTTTTGTATTAACAAAATTTTTCTTGTATATACTGTTTATCATATATGTATCACGTCAAGTATGCTTACAAAATAGTGATGTAAGTTATAAAAATATTTAACCTATCAGCTATCAAAAAAAAATTTATCAAATTCAAGTATTACTGTATTAGTATGATAATCAAATAATAATTAATTAATAATAAATAAATGAATGCTACTACTGCTACGTACGTACAGTACGGTACTGTACGTTACGTACTTGCTTACTCAAAAAAAGGTGAATGTGTAACCTTTTACCGGTAATCAGCTAAAAAACCATGTAGCAAAACATGGAGGTCACTCGATCAAAATAAAAAATATTAAAAATAAAAATAAATTAAATTATCAAAAAATACTTAATTGGACATTCGATAAGAATAATGATAAATAATGTATACCATTTTAATAATGATACCATTTTTCTTTTTCGCTAAACTCCTATCCCATTTTCATGATAATCTGCAAATAAAACGTATAATAATTAAGTGCTTCGATTATCTATTACTGTTAGGTGATGCAATTCTTTAAGTGCAGTTAAAATTGATGTCGTAACGAATTAAATATTATGCGGGGGTGAGCATCGTTAAGACCCTACCGCTATTTTAACTACTACAGCTAGCACAGCTAGTACAGCTAGTACAGCTAGTACAGCTAGGTATCAATATGAACTGTACATACATACGTACGTACAGTACGTACGTACGTACGTACGTACGTACGTATGTACAGTACATACATACGTACATACGTAACTGGCCAAGATTTTTTTAAAACAAAAAACATTTGATCCGAAAATTACACTAATTTTTACAAAAAGTTACATCAAATTTTATATGATACATTTATTGTAATTTAGTCAAACATTTTATATGCACGTACTAAACAAACTAAATAGTGCATTTTTTTTTCTACAAAATTCCATCAAAATTTATTATTATTATAATATTATACAGTATGATAATATATATATATATTATGTATATATTAAAATTTAACAGGGTAAAGTTATGCAAAAAAAATTGATTAATGTTTTGTGGTTTGCAAACAAAACCACGAACTCTTCAACATACTGTATATCTGTTAAAAAAAAATTTAGAACAATATTTGCGTGATAATCAGTATCAGCAAATATTTGTAAAAAATTTAATGGCTCATCAACTTAGAAACTTGCATTTATTATTATCTGTAAATATGTGAAACAAATAATATAATTTTTATTTTATTTTTAGCCTAGTTTTTGTAACATCATAATTTATTAACATTTTGATCAGATGTTAACTAACTTATTATAATGTTTATACTGTTTTGAAAATTTTTTTTTTCAAACGTCAAAAAAAACGAAACGATTCTTTCTTAGATCTGATCATTGTTTTGGTTTGAAACTTATTTTATTTTTATTTTAATTTATTTTAATTTTTGCTGTAAATTAGTCTGTAAACTACTGTTGTAATATTATATTAATATAAATATAAATATTTTATGATTCGATCTCAGTACATGCATTATAACAATGCATATACAACAAGCATACAATAAGTATGTAAAATTAATAAAAAATATATTACTTTTACTTGCTTACTTGCTTTTGCCTATAAAAAATTCTACGTAATATATATATATATATATATATATATATCTGATATTGTTATAAATTATTATGCTTGAAAGATGCGGTAATAATCATGTAAATAAATTGATGAGATATGTACTGTACTAAACTAAGCGAAACATAGAATTATAAAGAATTTCTTTGATTTGTTATTTATTATTATTAATTCAGTAATTAATGCATAAATGCCGATTATTAATTAATAAAGACTGATTTATTCTTAAATCTTTGTTTTTAAAACCCGACATTATCATATTATTATTATTATTATTTGTTATATAAAAATTATAAAATGATACAATACATCATCATATCTTATTACATATCTTATCACATAGCATAAATCAAAAAACTAATGCTCGAATAAACTTTGTTTTACACGTAAAAAGACATTATACACGTATTGCTGTATTGCTGTATTGCTGTATTGTATTGTCAGACCCCCCTTTAAATGCAACTCCTTAATGTAATCATACAAAGTTTACTTTCTCTAAATACGACAATGATTTAGTTCCAGGTTTATGCCATAATGTAGTCAAAATGTAGTCAAAATGTAGTCAAAATGTATTCAAAATGTATTCAAAATGTAGTCAAAATGTAGTCATACTGTAATGTATATATACATATATTTTTTTTTTGCCTCCATGAATGCTACATTGAATTACAGTGAATGCAATATCTCCATAACTCCATAAATTTATAAATGCAATACCTCCATAATTCATTGTTTCTTTAAATGCGATATCTCCATAAATGCAAATTATTTACATGATCCTAACGAGTTGCATTTAGGGAGGTCTTAACTATAACCAACTATAATATAACTATAACAGAGATAATTTAAATAATTTATAATTTTAAAAAATTTTTTATCTTTATATGTATATTTTAATTACTATTTTAAGATTATATTGAAATGTCAAAAATTTGTAGTTAATAATAATAATTTACAGTAATGTCAAACTTTTATTATTTTATTGTGAATGTTTACTAAACAATTTTCTTAATATTTTTATTCACGTTTTTTTTTTTTACAGTATAAATAATATTACTAATATATTCAACCTGATTACAGAGTTAATAAAGAGTATATTTTTATCAGTTATTGCCCAAAATTTTCCACGCTTTTCTAAAGACTAACGCTAATTTTGTTATAGCGTTAAATATTATCATAAAATTTTTATTTAAAGAAATGATAATCCACCTAAAAATAACTTGTATTTTGTGATAGGTAAGTTTTTTAAGCGTTAAAAGATTTTATGATTATTTAGAAATACATTGTTACATATATATATAATAGTTAACATCACACAAAAAAAAGAAATTTATTTCATATCACAAAAAAAAAAACCATAAATAACTTTATTGTAATACTCCGGATATTTTTGGGTCCGAGTAATATTGTTAATCATTTAATCATTTAATGTGGTAGCTTATTTTCCCAATGATCTAATTATGGTTATTTCGATCTTCGCATGCGTATTTTTTTTTTATACTTTTTTTTATTTTAAAAACCGATTTTTTTTTTTTTTTTGTTAAAGATGAACATCGATAATCCGATCATTAGGCCTATCAAAAAAACAAAGGAGCAAATCGTAATATGTATGTATGCATGTCCCAAGTTATCTTCCGTTTTTAGCCATAGAGAGAGAAATAATGCTGTACTGTAAAAATAACATAATAATAATTTTTTTTTTGTATTTCAGTTTCTCTCTAGGAATTTTGCATACATACTAATAATATTGTTAGGATTGTCCAATTTACTTGCATTTATTTATGTTTAAAAAATTTTCTTTTTAAAAAAAAAAAGTGTGATTTTTTTTTTATGAATCGAAATAATAGTTAATAATATGCACGAAAAGAATAAATTTTTTTTTAAATCAACCAATCAAATCAAGACTTTATTTTCTTTGTGTTGAATTTAAGAATAATCATAATAAATTATCCCTTTACTTGTTTGATCCCTTTCATTTTTTTTTAAAATCATAATTATTGTATTTTATGCATTGATTTCTCATTTGATTTAACAGGACGTATGCGTGCATCTATGGTATCCTTTTTTTCCCTAAACTTTATCACTGTTTTTTTTGTGTTATCATTGATTTGTTACGTCGTATTTCATTGAAAAAAATCTTACAAGTCATGAAGTCTATTGTTGAGGTCAGATATCTCATTAATATTCTGTATATTCTGTATATTCTGTATATTCTGTATTCTGATCACATACATAAAATACAACAAGTTTTATACATTTTATTCATCCAAGTTTTTAAAACATTTTATTTTTTTGTAGTTTATGAACCAATCTGATATCATTTACCCTGCGGAAAATGTTATAATAACCAATAAAAGGCTTAATAAGACTTTAGAAAAAAAGTTTACCATGTACTATGTACTGTGTAAATTCTAAATTCTATATTGATATTCTATAACTTTAACTATAATGGAAATAAACCAACTTTTTTGATACCCAAACATAGAGATATAACCATGTCAGTATTTAACTAACTAAACAGTAAAATTAAGGACAATATCAAATATCAAAATCAGATATCTTGATATATACTTACGTACGTACGTAAGTATTACGTATTTTACGTATGTACATACATACTTATGTACAATCACAGTGTTTCCTAAATATGGCCAATAAGATTACCGTATTTAAATAAATATGCATAATTCTATAAATTCTTCATTTAGATATTTATTTCAGGTAAAGGATAAAATCTGATATGGATATTTGATATGTTATTTTACGTAAAAAAAAAACAAAATGCAACTATTGTTAATAAAGTCTTAAAGCCTTCTTTTGACGGATTACAGTAATTATCGATTCAAAACGATAAAGAATGATAAAGAATGATAAAGAACGATAAAGAACGATAATTTGAGTTAATACAATTACTATGTTACTATGTTACACAATAGAACAATACTACGTATATATATGCCTGTTTATTATATACCGCGGTATATCCTGTAGTATTTCTATATTAGTTAATTATTATTGTCTTAAAACTCCGAAAAAAAACCAACCAAGCTTTATTTATTGTCTAAAATTTTACATAACATACAAACAAAATATTTTACAATTCGGAGTCAACGAGAGAATCTGACGCGATTTTTTTTTTCATAAAATAAAGTATAATAGGATATTGTAAAAACATTCTTTTTTTTTGATACATATATTTTGTGTGCGATTACAGAATTATCAGAATTAGTTTTTTTTTTTTTATCTTTGTGACCCATATATTCACATATAACGCTCATATAACTCCGACTTATTACAAAATATACTGTATTTTGTTGATTTTGTTTTTTGGAATAATGGAATAAATGAATAAATGTAGTTAGTTTTTTTAAGCATAATTTTTTTTAGAATTCTGAGAATAATTATCTATTATGATAAAAATATCACTATAAATTCATATTTTATCACTTATTAACCAACATAGAGAATTATCAGAATTATCATTATCTCTTTATCAATCTATGTCACTGAATTACAAAATCACAAAATTTAGTGTAATAATTTATTATAATAATAATAATAATAATAATAATAATAATAATTATGATACGTAATAATTATGATAATACTTAATATTATAATCTATCTGCTATAGTAAAGTATAAAAAAAACGCGCGTTGTTAACGATCATTGTTTAAAAAACTTCTTATCAATTTTATCAATTTTATCAATACAGTACAGTACAGTACGTACAGTACGTATAAACTATGCATATATTAATTAATAATTAAACAAAGACACTAACAATTGTTCTAAAAACATAATTTAAGCATATTCGTCGTATAACTTACAGCAGAGAACTCCAAAACAATCTTAAACCGTTTTTTTTTTCAACATCAATAGTTAAATTCAATTTTTTTTTTTTGTTTTACAAATAAGATAAAGTAACACTTTATTGCAATAAAGTATCTTTCAACTCTTTATATGGTATTATAAAAAAAAACTGTTTCAAAAATAATTATTGTCAGAAGACTGTGTGAAGAGAATGAATGCACTTCAATGCACAGTTAAGCGATATCAACATTTGAAAGGTTTTTTTTGATCCACATAATAAAAATATATATATAAAATTTATATAATAAAGTTTTCTATATATTTTTTTATTTTTTTTCAAAATTACTAAAAATGAGATTATTTTTGATTTAATGTAAGGAACTTCGGGTTACTCCGTCCCACAACTTTGGTAAAAATATATTTAAAATTAATTTCTAGAAAAAAAAATAACATATTGTTCATAATCAAGACTTTCATGATGTTTTGTGCAAAAGCGCATATATTAAAAGTTTGTCCTACAATTTGATTGCTAATTTTGTTCTTATGAGGAAGAAAAAAAATTTTAAAAATAAAATTATCGTTATTGTGAATTTTTTTTTTTTACAATATTATATGAAATATTTATATGAAAATATTTATATGAAAATATTTAAAAAAATAAATGAAAATTATTTATATGAAATATTATATTGAAAGACTGTCAAAACGTTTGAGGATATATTAAATATGCCGAAATGCTGCATAAATGCTAGCTACCGTAAATTTTAATTCCTGGGAACGGCCATAAGAACCATTATTATATCTAAATGGCGATGAATATGTATGTACGAAACTTACGTACGCACGTACGTACGCACGTATACGTACATGCATACGGATGATACGGATGATACGGATGATGGGCTAAGCCCCAGCCGTTTTGCATTTTTTTTTTTTTTTTACATTATTAATTGAGATAAGATACTGTATATCAATGACGTATTTAATAATTAGACATACAGTACGCATATATATATAACGTTATCTGTTAGTTATATATAGTATAGTATATAACATTATATAAAACATTAAATAAAGATTAAAACCTGATTAAAAAAATGATTAAAACCTGATTAAAAAAATGATTAAAATGATTAAAATGATTAAAATTTTGATTGATAACAATTTTGATTTGATAAATATGATTTACATAACTCGCACACTATAACTCTAAATATTAACTCTTTAAAAGCTTATTTTTTTTCTTCATAGGAAAGTATTAAAAGTATAGTAAAAGTATTATAAAAAAAAAAAAAAAAACCTTATTATATAATATCCGTAAAAAGTAATTAATATGCATAAATAATTCGATAAAAATTTTTCGTGTAATTGATACACAAAATAATTGTAATAAATCAAACTTTAATGTTGAGTCAAATATTTTACAAATTTGGAGAACCGCCACAACTCTATGTTGAGTGAGGTTCTCCGACAATGCCATTTCCGATTTAATACAAAAAAAAAATTTTTCTATTAATCGATTATAGAAATTTTTTTAGTTACTTGATATTAATGTTAATCATTGAGTAAAAAATTATAATTAGATCAAGTGTAACAACGAATAAGAATTAGGATAGGTATTTCGTCATCCTCAATTATTGTTTAACCTAAAATTAGTAAATTGATAGTATTTTCAAAAATTAGGTTGAACCTGTCAATGAAAATAAAAATAAATATTGAAATAGTTTTTTTTTTTTGTGGAATTGTTTTATAAAAAAAAACGTGGGGTTACTTTAGTTTTTTAACATGTGTATGTTTTTTTTTCTTTTTTACCAGTTACCATAAAATTTAAACCCATTCTTACAATTATATAATTACTATAATGTATAAACTTATATACCAAATACCAAATACCCAATACAGTACGTATTATAATGTAGGTATGCTATCAAAAATGTTTTATGCTTATAATACTGTAATATGTAATATGCGGAAAAACTTTATACGTACTGTTAGAATTAAACATTATCGTTTATATACAATATAAATTTATTTTTAATAATAATTATAATAATAATAATAATAATAAAATGTTTAAAGAATATTTCAAGAATATTTCAAATTTAAAAAAATTTGTACAATTATTTTTAGCATGATGATGCATGTTTTTTTCTTTATTATCTTTTTTTTTTAATTTATGCGTAAAATACAATACTGTTTAGAAATACCTTACATACTGTAGTATTGTATATGTTGTTGTTAATTTCAAAGAAAAAAATTATATAATAACGATAAGATAGAAAATCATTTTAATAATTTTATAGTATTACATGTGTGTATTAACTGACGTAATAATTATCTACCAATTAAATCATTACTTGTCGTTAATTGGTGTTATATTTAAATGTATTTAAAATGCGAATAAAATCTTTCTGTATATCATTTGATAGGTTTAAATTTAGAAATTTAGGTAAACAGTAGTAACTCGTGATTAACAAAAAAAAAACCAATCATAAATGAATGTGATATATAATATATATGTTGTATATTTTTAGTCATTAATTGATCAATTTTACACATCACACAACGTACGTATAGTACAAGAAATGATGCTAAAAATTTTGAGAGATATATTAAATGCAGTCAAATTTTTTTAAATTACCTATCATCAAAAATTTTTGATATAAAGAATATACAAATCTTTTTTTTTACATACTTTTCAATAAAGATTGGCGATGAAGAAAAAATAGTTTATATGATTTTTGATTGACAATGAACCCGTAAATAGAATGTTCGGATAATGTTTAACTCAAAAACAATATTTTTTTAACGTTTTAGAATTAAAAATGGATTTACGTAGGTACAGTATAGTAGATAGTATTGTACTAAACTAAAAAGGATTTTTTAATAATTACCACGTTCACCACGTTCTCTTTAAGATTAATATTTTGAAACATTTTGTTCATTGTTGTTACCTAGCACTGTATCTGCGTCAAGTGATAAACAACTCTTTTTTTTTTTAAAAAAAAAAACCAAAAACATTTTAAAAATTTTACCCTTTTATTAATTAATTATATTATTAATTAATAAAATTTGATCATACTGCAGAAATACAGAAATAAATTTACGTTAAATCAAATTTCAGCATTGATTATCTATTTATAAAAATGTACCAATTATTTTTTAACAAATATAGCTTACATTTTATAACAATTATCCGTCTTGACTATTAATTGACTATTAATTGACTATTATTTGACACTATTATTTGACACTATTATTTGACACTATTATTTGACTATTAATGCGACAGTTTCAAAATAATTAGTCTTGATTATCGCTCGATTATCGCTTGATTATTACTTGATTATTACTTGACTATTAATGCAACGGTTTCAGCAAGACAATTTATTTATCGTATATTCCTCAAATTGTACAAATTCAGAAAATATTAAACATTATAACATACCGGTATGTAGTATTCTATAGAATCCAAAAAATTATTATTATAATTATTATTATTACATATGGGCTGATTTATGGAATTGCCAATAACTTTTGATATACTAATCTATTTTGGAATAATTTTATTATCAAAATGTTGGTCTCGATGAGACGGTTCTAATGAATCCAAAATCACCAAAATCCAATCACAGGATCCCAAGATAATTAAGCTTTGTATAATTTTACTATTAACTTTTACTATGTAGACAATCATTGCCAATAACTTTTGATATACTAATCTATTTTGGAATAATTTTATTATCAAAATGTTGGTCTCGATGAGACGGTTCTAATGAATCCAAAATCACCAAAATCCAATCACAGGATCCCAAGATAATTAAGCTTTGTATAATTTTACTATTAACTTTTACTATGTAGACAATCAACGTATGGATTGGTTTTACTATGTAGACAATCAACGTATGGATTGGTTTTCATATATGAAAACCAATCCATACGTTGATTGTCTACATAGTAAAAGTTAATATAAAATTATACATAATCTTAATTATCTTGGGATCCTGTGATTGGATTTTGATGATTTTGGATTCATTAGAACCGTCTCATCGAGACCAATATTTTGGTAATAAAATTATTCGAAAATAGATTAGTATATCAAAAGTTATTGGCAATTCCATAAATCAGCCCATATGATTACTATTTATATTATTATACTGTATATGGCGCAAGTTTGGAACGGAACTTAAATTGATTGGAATCCACTTAGACTGGGACATAAATCCTCACCCTTGTTCTACTTTAATCTTAAATTTAAATAAAATGATTTGAATAAAAAAAAATCGAATTTCTTAATTTCTATCAAATTTTGTTTTATTGATCTCTAATTCAAAATAATATTAGTTAATAAAAAATACCGGTCACAAATTGAACTTTAGAATCAGAATCCGGAAACAGTATAATCTCATGATTATCAAACAAACAAACCGGAGTAAAATTTCCGTTCTTTAAAAGTCTGATTTAGAGTATAAGCTAAAAAAACACAAAAATAGTAAATACAAAATAGGCTTAAATTAAGGTTTTCCTTTATGTTCTTTCTTGGATGACTTTTTTATCACGTTTTAAATGTTTAAAATTTGGTATGGGTATATCATGATTTATCATGTTACGGAGTTTCCAAACTTAGTTTATAAACACTATCCAAGAAATACTTTTGCTTTTCAATGAATGAACATGGACGTTACTCTTTTCTAAACAATATGATGATTAGCATTGATCAGCATTTAAAGTGTTGATTACGTACAATATTACGTATTTACATTATACAAAAACTTGTATTATAGTATGTATCAGGTATTTAGCAAGATATTTCCCGTTTTCTTTTTAATAATAATAAAATTAAAAGAATATTGAAATAATCTAAATTGTAATAATTTATATATAGTCATTTAATATATATGAGTTCCGCAAGGGAATACCTCGGACCGGAGGTAATAGTTTATTATTTCTGGTTCAAGGTTTTCCCATTGCCGGCACTCATATAACCATTTGACACTGTTGTATGTTGTATACAGTACATAATACATACTGTTAACTACGTACGTACGTACGTAAGTACATATACAGGTACAATATATCAGATATACAGTATCTGGTATATACCGTACATAAATCTAATTTTTATATGATTTCAATTTTTTTTTCACCGAACATTAATCAAAGAAGTACATCATTGATCAGCATCAATTTTCCTACAGTTCATTTCATAATGGAAACTTTAAGCACGTACACCTTCTTGCATTTTTCTCCACACCATTCTCAACATTAGAAGCTAGTAAGATTTACAAATCACCTGCATGATAAGGAACTCATTTATCTAATTTTATCAGTTATCTGTTATAGGATTTAACTTGTACGTACAGTATAGTACGTAAGTACGTACGTAGTGAAACCATAGCTCCTCACTATTTGATTTTCAAATACCCACATTATCGTACATAATGCTATACTAAAATAATAATATCCTTTGTTTTTTCTTCGTTCAACCAAATTCATTCTTTTGGCCATTCCCCATATCAACGACCTATTGTAGTATTGTATGTTGTATGATCACAATTTACTACAGTACTAGCTTATACATATGAAAATAATGCTTTCTCATATGAGATCCACAAGAATCCGCGCCAAAAAAAAAAAAAAAAAAAAAAATGTGGAGGGAAATTAAAAAATGTATGCATAATAAAAACATAAGATCAACGTTAAGATCTTTTCTATTTTACTTTAAAATCAAATAAACAATATATAAATCGAACAATGGATGAAATTTAATTGAGATAACTGTTCTTCAAGTTCCCAGGCACCTTTTTTTTTTCCCTCAATCTTGTACTTATTCCCTTGTTCTAAAATTATGTTATACATACGATCTACAATAGTACAGATTCGCGGGACCTGCATTATATAACGTGACCAATGTTTGACCAATATTTCTATTTCTTAATTCTGAAACGTCACTCCCTTCACCATGAACACAAAAATATTAGTATTATTAAATATTTAACACATTTAAATTTTTGTAATTTTTTAAATATTGAAATTTTGTAAATATTGAAATTTTTAACACAATAAAATTAAATATTGAAATTTAGCCAGTATTAATGTTCAAATACAAATATATATTACACCAGTTTTGTAACCTTGTACAATAAATATTTTAATACTCCAAAAAAAAAAAAAGGTTACATAAATTCTTTACAATTTCTTTACAATTTTTTTACGATATATTATTGAATGGTTTTACATATTGTCCTTTTTTGGTACGTACAACACTTGGAAATAAAAAATTAATAGATAACGATAAATTTTTTTTATTGTACCCGAACATTAATACTTTTTGGAATGTTACATAAAAAATTATTATGTAAGAAAAATCTTGTCGCGATATCGTTTTTTTTGTCTATCAAATGTTTCATCATTTGCGACATCTTCCGAGAAATTATTAATACATATTTACGTGACTCTAACAATACTGCGGTTATTTAAATTATTATTATTATTTTTTTTTGTTATTATTTCTTATATACTGTATTATAGTTTTATATTTTGAAACTGTTAACTAAATTACTAACATATTTTATTTCTCTTATCTAATTTTTTCTAATTTTTATGAAATAGTTTTAACGATCGATTATATGATTAAGAATCTTAATATTGTATCATAATTCATCCTTTATAAGTTTATGAGCTCTATGAGTTTAATAAGTTTATTAGTTTGATGAGCATGAAGAGCTTAATGAGAGTGAGCTTTTATGAACTTAAAAAATAAAACAAAGTCGTAAGTCGTAAATCGTAAATAGTAAATAATAAAGAATTTAAGTGCGTGATACGTTAAGCAGAATAATAATAATTCTTAGATTCTTTATTGTTTCTTTAATTGATACATGTTATTTAAACAACCATGGTAATGTGTACATTATTCTCGACTTGGTTATTTTTTTAGTTATTTTAATATCACTTTGTATTATTTTTATTATTTTCAAATGTCACTTACCAACATTACAGCAATTACAGCAATTACAGCATTATGTAAGTATGAAGTAATTCGGCGGCTAATGTTAACTGAATAGTCAAATTACTCTGGACAGTATAATTAAAAAATTTTCACAATATAAATCAAATATATATATAGTTGTACTATTTTAAATTTCTTGATTAGTATTATCATATGAAAAAATCAATTTCTCCAAATTAGGATTTCATCTTCTATTCTTTTTTGGAAACATTTGATCGTAAGGTATTGTTCGTGCAGTAAAGTTTATACAGTTAATTCTCTTTAAGTTCAAGTCTTCAAAAAACTCGTACATATTTATTTTTTTAAATCATTAAATTGTCGGACATTTTTTTGCATGCTTATAAATTTAAATAAATTTAAAATAAATTTTAGTTTTAGGCTTTTTTTTTTATAACTTTTTTTTAAACTATTCTTAAATTGAAATGTTAAATGGTTTTTTTTTTTTTTTTTTTTACTGCTGACGAATTATTACACATTTAAAATGACCTTTTTCTTACGTTATCCACAAAGGAATAACATGTAAAGATCATATGTAAATAAGAATTCCTTGTATTAAATGCTATTGTTTTATTATGTAGTCTGCATTCAACTCTGGTAATGATCTTAGTTATAGCTACCGCTACTATATAGTTAGGTTTCTACCAATGAAAAAGATTATTATATACATGCTTTTTTCTCAATTACTTTCAATGAATTAAAAAAAGTGTAATGATAATTGTATAATTTTATTTACTGTATTTCTTTAACAAAAATTTCTTTAGATTATTGCAACGAATTTTTTTTACAATTTATACAATGAAGTTCTTTCCTTTTTAGATAATGCCGGCTGTAATTTAAATCGCACCTAAAAAAAATTTCATTCACATAATCAAAAGTTAATAATTATACTTTCGCTTTTATGTTAATAAACATCATACGATAATTGATTATCGTGATTATTAGGCCATATAAAATTTATGAATTGGTTTTCATAACCCGGCCGGGTCATAAAAGCTAAATTGTGAAATTAAAATTTTATAGATTAATAAATAAAATTTTACATACCGGGTCCCGGGTCATAAAAGCTAAAATTTAAATTTAAAATTTTATATATTAATTTAATATATAAATATATATACTAGTGCGATGGATGGTGCCTTGCCCACCCATCTTATTTAGTGTTCTTTTTTAATCATATTAGTAAATTGCTGTAAAAGATTCTATTTCAAAATTTACCACTATTCAGTAAATAATACTGTAATTTGAATTGCTTACTTAGAAATGCCGATTAATATAATATCTTATAATTATTGAATAATTAATGTGGATGAATTAAATAAAAGATATTTAGCAAATTCTATAAATTTGTATATCTTTAAACTAATAAATAACATAAATAATACAGAACTAAATAAGAAATATAATGTGGTAATAATCAAATACACTGACTAATAAAAGATCTTTATGCTTGCTCAAATAAATTAATATGAATAAAAGATATAATAAATGTAATAATTCGAATATCTTATTTAAATATTTTAGTTTATTTAAATAATACCAATTACTGAAAGATCTCTTTATACTACTTCTATAAATTGACATATAAATTATTATGATGAATGGTGTTTATCCTAAATTGATGATTATTTAAATAGCACACCAATACTATGAACGTATAATGCTTGCATCACGGATACCAGGAAGTAGTAATGCTTATATCACGGATACTAGAAAGTAGTAATGCTTGCATCACAGAGTATATAGTTTCCCGCCATCTAGAATGGCGAGTTCGCAAAACCTTGCATTTGATTGAGCATTAGAAATTTATGTCAATACTGTAAATAATACATATTGTTATAGAATAGGTTTTAATTTTGGTAGAAATTAGTTTGAAAATTAGAACTTAATAAGGAAATTTTATAATAACTGTATTTAGTAATAGTGATATGCGAAATTGATGTGCAATGACACTCAATGACGCTTAGCGACGCTTAATGACGCTTAGCGACGCTTAATGA
>QKWP01001291.1:133240-148827 GCA_003550325.1 Gigaspora rosea | reverse complement strand
TTTTTCCAAATTTTTGCCCGAATTTTAAGGGCGCATGTGATCTGACCAATAAAAATAGGTCTTTATGCATGCGATTTGACCAATTAGATTGTGTTTGTAATACTGTATTATACTCTCCATGAACCATCCTAGCGTCACCACACTAAAAAATTAAAATCCAAGATCAGGTGTAACATAAAATCAAATCAAATCAAAAATACTCCAAACATTAGTCCTAATGCTGGTAGATTTACATCATAGTAAAATCTTTCTATAGTATATCGACTTTTTTTCAAAACTCTTAACAGTTTAAATTTTTTTATTAATCAGACAGTTTGTCCTACCAATGTTTTCATTATCTTCAATACAGTAGTAACTGGCAATAGCAACAAAATTTTTTTATTTGTGAGCGCAAATAATGAGTTTTGATATATAAAATCATTTTTCAAATTTTAAATATTAAAAAATTTTTTATCCAAATTTATCCAAATATTTGCCGATATCCAAATAAATTTTTGCAATTTGATATCCAAATTTTTCCGTGTCCCTGTGCCATAGGCATGCCCTAAAGTCAAAAGGCACGCCCCTACTTGACCCTAACCTAACCCTAACCCTAAGCTCTAATATGTATTTATGGCAGGTAAGTAAAAAGTCCCTTTTTATTATTTTTAAGCACATCCGTAATGTATATTACCTATCCGACTGGCTAATGTCACTATTTGGATTTTTGAACTATAGTTATTTACCCGGTTCAAGTCAAGTCATAAGATATCGGATTAGTTAAACAATTGTATTGACTCAGTTAATTGATTAAATAACCGATTCATTAGTTCAAATAGTTAATTAACATTGTCTCGGTTAAATTAACAGCACTGTTTAGGGCCATTCTAAATCGTCATGTAGTAATTTGAATAAAAAAACATAACATTAATTCGTAGTAACTTTGAATTAAGTGTAAATATTCTGATCATTATGAGTTAAAGTGAATATATAAAAAACAATTTAATCATATTTATTTATTTCTTCTTCTTTCACATCTATGTATTTATAAAGTTATAGTATTTATGTGATATTCGCTATTGATTTTAAGGATTAAATGCCTTTTATTTTTTATACTTTTATTTGTTTTTAATTAATTCAATATCGAAAATGCAACCTTTGAATTTTTAATTCATATCGATGTAGTACCATAAAATTTTTTAAATTGGGTATCATATTAATGTAAGACTAGTGTATTGTATATAAAATTTGCACGAACATATTTATTAGAACGTTGAAGACAGCTTTGTGTAACATCATAAGTTCTACGTAGAATTTTTTTATTTTTTTGTGGTTATAAAGGCACTGGGTATAATCGTACAGTTAATTGATATCTGGCATAATCTGTCACAGATAACAGACGTGCTATTTTTAATATCTACTATTTATTTCGGGTATTTGTTGACCGACAACATCGTCCGGCGTTGTTATGCCTGTAGGGAACTCTAATGGATAATGAACGTTTGACAAAATCTCCAATTCATTCGAAATTTCAGGATGAGTCATTTCACGTGATTTAGTATTAGGGTATATTAAATTTGGTTGTTGTGGAGCAAACGATGGGTTGTAGTTTGTTAAAAACATTATCTATCGCTTTTTTCGTCTTTTAGGAAAGTACTTAATTTCGATTACAAATAAGTTTTTTCAATTCACAACCAAAGTGTTCAAAGAATCTTGGATAGATCCGCTTTTATCTCTGCACTATCCATTATTAGATTGGCAAAATTGATGATTGGACAAACATCTCAATTTGGTTTTTAACTTGCCGTTGGAACGAGTTACTTGTTTTTCTTGATTGACGTGCAATTCATACATTTTTGTTTAAGATTTTCTATTTTAATTAATTCAAAAATTACGGGAATTTAAAGAATGGAAATAAATGCTTGTCATGAAAATCTAAACCTTTCTCACTTTATTATAATAACTTACAAATTTTTTTTATTGATTAAAATAATTACGATTTATAGATTAGTGAAATTCATGAACTTTGTGTTTTAATTGTATTTAATTGTATTACAAAACTACCTACGTATGTATGCACTCGCAAGGTTTAAATATATATATAAATATATATAATATATATACGATTACTACATAATGTACAAACCAGTGTAATCGTTAAAACAATAGTCAAAAAATACAGTATATCAATGATTAAAAAAAAAGATCCTGTATAGAAACTTTTCACCCACCCGGTATAATAATTTACCAACCGATTTTTAATTGTCTTATTTGAAAGAATATCTAAAGCGAAGTAATAAAATTTAGGATTAGAATGAGAGTAAATTAGAAGATTGCTCTCCTGGCATTTCTTATTAGTGCCCAAAGATTAAATTCAGGCTAATAATCTACACTTTGCCCGCCTTATATTTTTTACTACAATGAACTATATTCACATGTTCATATAAGAACTACTTGACTAAAATAAAATTAGCAGATTTCTAGATTCATTATTCGTGGTTAAAAACACTAACCATATAAAAATTACATTGCATATTGGTTATTCATAGTCTAATCTATTTAATTTGAAGCGTACTATCTGCTACTTTACATGATATAAGACTTATGATTGGTCAGGTGTCACGTGATTACAAATGGCAGGCATGCCCAATTTTTAAAGCGTGCCCCAAACCCTATCCCTAATGTTCTCCCGTGAACATTTCTGGATATTTTTATGATGATGTAATACCGTGAAGATATACACGGTATGACATCATCATTAAAAATTTTAAAATATATCAGATATTACACGTGTGCCGTGAACATCATGTGTTACCACGGCTTCGCCGTGATATTCACAACAGCCCGTGTAATATCTATTACATGTCCCACTAATTTTCAAATCAGCTGTAATCTGCTGATTTGGGAATCTGGACGATTAGGTGTAATGCAGGGACACGGAAAAATTCGATATCATTTTGTAAATATTGTTTCGGGTATTAGCAAAAATTGTTTTTTACTGCGATAAAATTTAATTATACGTTTAGAGCCTAATTTCTATTTTTGTTCAATAAACATGTGCAGATACTTGATATTATATGATCGTAATAGCATTTAAATCGTCTGTATAATAAAAATTTTGAAATTTCGTTATATAGCTTTTTATTATTATCAGATATGTATATGACGAACGGATTTATAATAAATTTTTATATTTAAATTCCGTTATACGTTTTAAAAACTTACCATCTTAGTTTATGCTAGTGTATTACAAATGTACAATATCTATTTTTTTTTAAAATGCACCTGTATTTGAAATTTTGCTAACGTGAAAATAGATCACTACTCTTTCATGTGAAGTTGCACAAGCAAATATGAAATATGATTGGAGGATTAAAATAGCTAACCAATCAGATTCTTCGTGTAACTTCTCATACATAAAAAAAAGTAAAAATTATTTTATAATATGATATTCGGTAAAAATTGTGATTTATTGTTTTCTAATCTTTTCAAAATTTTCTGTGTCCCTGGTGTAATGTAAGCACATATGAAAGTGTATAAAGCCACTTTACGAGATTACCTGATTTTTCTGATTTTTAATTGAAATCGATTGATATTAGAGTTAGGATTATATTATAGATATAGAGAGGGTTTATATATAGCAAAATCATATTTTTGAACTTTTACTTAGTAAACTAAAACCGGTTTAGATAGCTGTTTTTTATATTTTTCGTGTTTTTGTCTTTGTTGTTTCACTTTGTTTTGTTCAAATGGATCCAGGTTTATATATTGGTATTCTCATGATGTACTGGCTTTAGCTGACCCCTATCTAAAGCCTAGTGCATTCATGTGATATCAAGCCAATTAAATCGTAAAATTTGATCTTTACGAATTAGCTTGATGAGACGAAAAAAAGTAAAACCCACCAAAAATACAAAAAACAAGTGCCTAAACCTGTCTAGGAGCATTAATAAAAAATGTTGGAAAGACAATTTTTACTTATAAGCCAAGCTCTAACTCTAATCCCTAACTCTTATCCTAATTTTAATTAAATAATCAAAAACATATAAATGCACCTAGCTTTAGCCATCTCCTATTTTAGATAAATTCACTTTTTTTTCTTTTTACTTCACTTTACTTTTTTTTTTTTCTTGTACTAATTCTATTCTTTTTTGGCATAAATTAGAACTGATGAAGGTTTTTAACTGGCTTTTTAGGTATATTATTTCCTTTTTTTTGCTTTTAGTTGTAATGTTTTGTTTGACTAATTTTTTTTTCTTTTTAGGCTTTGTCGGACATTGCTTAGTACTAAGCAAATGTGTATGCAGCTTTCAGGTAAGATATTAATTTTTTTTTTTGTTTTTCTTTTTTTTTGTTTGTCTGGTTACTAATTTCACATTTTTTTCTTGAAGAACATTAGTTTTCTTTCTGGCTTTCTTTCTTGAAGAAGGTTGGTTTTTTGCATTAGTTTTTTTCCTTAAAGGTTTTTGGACGTGAAGTAAAATATTAATTTTTTTCTGGTTTTCTTTTCTTGTTTGTCTGGTTACTAATTTTGGGTTCTTTCTTGAAGAACATCAGTTTTCTTTTTTGGAAAATATCGGGTTTCTTTCTTGAAGGATGTCAGTTTTTTTATGTTGGTTTTCTTTTTTGAAGGTTTTTGGATATAAAGTAAGATATTAATTTTTTTTTTGTTTTTTTTTCCTGTTTTGTTAGCTTTAGGGCAGTGTTGTCACTTGGCTATTTGGCCGGCCACTGGCCGTGACCAATGGCCACAGCCAAATGGCCAAAATGGGCAAAAAAATTATTTGGCCGAAATGGCCAAACATTTATATAGTCAAACTTGCAATATAATTGGCTAAATTATATGAATTATAAATTTTTGACCAAAATTTGGCCATTGGCCATTGGCCATTGGCCGTTGGCCAGTTGGCCATCTTGCCGGCCCTCAAAAATTGTTTGGCCACAAAAGTTGCTAACACTGCTTTAGGGTATAGATATTTATTAGGTGATTTCCATCTCTTAAAAGGGTACTCTTCTCCCTCATCTGATATTAAACTAGTCAATCAAATTCAAGCAAATAATATATAAAGACTAGATCCAGTTTAGTTCAGATTTGGTCTGAAGTTTGCAAACTGGTCCATAGATAATATGTTTCTAAGTATTTTTTGGTGCTGAACAAGTTTACTTAGTGTAAAGTTAGAATTAATTAGTAAAATTTTGTGAATCATAAGATTTTATAGAATTTTATCAATAAAATTCTATAAAATCTTAATAATTCACAAATTTTTATTAATTATTCTAACTTTATGCACTAAATAAACATGTTCAGCATTTAAAAATATATCAAATCGGTATAATTGTTTTTATTTTACTTGAAATTTAAATATTAGATATATAATTTTTGATTTTTGATCAAAAAAATCAAATTTAAACATCTTTTCTTCAAATTTCAAGTAAATAAAAACAATCCTGCTAATTTAATGTATTTTTAGTTTCTGAATAAGTTTATTTAGTACATGAAGTTAGAATTAATTGGTAAAATTTTATGAATCATAAGATTTTATAGCATTTTATTAATAAAATTCTATAAAACCTTATAATTCACAAATTTAGATATAAGATGCATAATTTTTGATTTTTGATCAAAAATAAGCATCTTTTTTCCAAATTTCAAATAAAATAAAAACAATTAATGCATTAAGTTAGAATTAATTAGTAAAATTTGGTGAATAATAAGATTTTATAGAATTTTTATTAATAAAATTTAATAAAATCTTATTATTCATAATATTTAACTAATCAATTCTAACTTAAAGGATTAAGTAAACTTGTTCAGCACCTAAAATTATATTAAATCAGCAGAATTGTTATTATTTTATTTGAAATTTGAAGAAAAGATATTTAAATTTGACTTTTTTGATCAGAAATCAAAAATTATACATTTATTTTCTAAATTTCAAGTAAAATAAAAATAATTATACTATTTTAATGTATTTTTAAATGCTGAACATGTTTACTTAGTGCATAAAGTTAGAATTAATTAATAAAAATTTGTGAATTATAAGATTTATAGAATTTTATTAATAAAATTCTATAAAATCATATGACTCACAAAATTTTACTAATTAATTCTAACTTCTTGCACTAAATTAACTTTTTCAGTACCAAAAATACATATAAATATATTTGAACTTAGACCAATCTACAGACTTCAGACCAGACGCAGACCAAACCATAATTGAGTCTAAGTTTGATTAAGCAATTTCTCAAGAATTACTAATCCAAATTGGCTAAAATTTTAATATATTGTAGCCAAATATAATTTATATCTTCAGAAATTTTTTATCTAATTTGGATTAGCAATTGTAAAGAAAATCATTGCCAGAGATTAATATAAAATAAAATTTTTATATTTTTAATTATTATTATTAAAAATTTTATATAGTTATTTTGGACAATATTAATTACTAATAATACTATTATATTATTTGATAATTCCTTTGACTTTCTCCTTCTCTAAAAATCAGATGATAAATGTCTATACCCTTATTATTAATTTTAGTGGGGTTTTTAGACTTTGCCAAACATAAATCCACTCAAAGTTACTCTAAGTAAATATGCATATGGTGTTTCAAATAAAATTTTTTTCTCTGTTTTTTTGTTTTTCAATTTTTTTTGTTAGTTTTGCTACTAACTTCTTTTTTGGAGTTTTTAGGCTTCACCAAACGTGAATCAATACTGGGCAGGCGTGTATGTAGTGTTTCTGGTAAGATATTAAATTTTCTTCTTTACATTTTGCTTTTTCTTTGTCTTTTAATTTTGGTACTAATTTCATTTTTTTTTTTTGAAAGTTTTAAGGCTACACCGGGCATGAATCAGTATTAGAAAACATGTTTGTGGTGTTTCAAATAGGTAGGATTAAGTTTTTTGTTTTTGTTTTTTTTTTTGTTATTGTCTTGTTCACTAACTTTTTTAGATTTTGCTAAAGCACCAGTCAAATATTTAATGAAAGCATTATGCGAACGTATTTTGGAAGTACCAAGCAAATATGTATAGAAGCACTAGGTGAATGTATATAAAAGCACTAGATGAATATATATGGAAGTACCAGGTGAACGTGTATAAAAGCACTAGATAAAAATATATATGGACAAACGTAATGTAAATACTGTATAAACATGAATGTTCTTTAAGTCTTTAAAATATTGCTAATTTCGTTGTAATGTGCATTAATTTTTTTTTTTAATAGAATTCATTGAATTTATAATATTATAATGTTTTTTTTATATTAAAGTTTCTGCTATGAGTGATAGGTTGGTTTATTCAAGTCTGTGAATCAAGGTGGCCTCTTTGAACCCCAACATTTGTTATATAAATGAGAATACAACTAGCTACACATACAACTTTTGGTTGTCTAATTTAGGCAATCTGCCCAAAGGTTCTACACTAGCTGCCATACCTGCAACCCAACTAGGAGATTGCCTATTTAAACTCTCTAGTCAAGCTTCTCCTGCCAATCCTACTTGTATCACCATTAGCGAATTATATATATGTAATCTTACATAAGATATTACAGCCCATAATATTACAAAAATCTTACGATTAATATGGTATATTACGTAATATATTACATTATATTGTGGTAATATTACAATTAAAATTTTGCAATATTTCAAAATATATTGCAAAATATTGTGAAATAGACAAATAAAAATGCAAATTACCTTTCTTTACAGGGGTCATGTACTTATGCAGATTAATAAACTAATGCACGCAGGAGGTAATATTTTGATATTTTCGCATTTTTTCGCAATATTTTGCAAATTTCAAATTTTCAAAATTTTTTAAAAAATAAATAAATGATATACATATTCACATAATCATGCTTTTTTATAGGTTTTCGCAATATTTTACACGGTTTCACAATTTATTATATTTTTTATTTATTATTATTAGGCCATATAAAGTTAATTTTTTGATCTCATAGCATGAGACAAAAAAAAGACCCGGCTGGCTGGACTTTTATTTAAAAATTTTTAAAATTTTTTAAATTATAAAATTTAAATTTTAATTTTAAAAAATAATTACCTAGCATTATAGTATTAAATAAAGTAATAACCTGCCTGCTTGGACTTTATTTAAAAAATTTTATATATAAAAAATTTTAAATTTTATAAAATTTTTTAAAAAAATTTTTTGAAATTTCACCTGGTTATTAAAATATATAAAAAAATTTTTTTCAAAAAATTTTCAAATTATGACCCGGCCGGGTTATGAGAACTAAAAAATTAAGTTTATATGGCCTTATACATTATATTTTACAATACAGTTTTAATTAATACATACTTTATTCTATTTTACATTATTATATAGTATTATTTTTACTTTATTACAAATATTTTAAACTACTTTCGCACTTCATCGCATCTAATTCTATTACTATATACAAAAAATTAGCCCTATACACTTATTTTCGCTCACTCCACAGTTAGCTATTATCTTTGTTTCTTTGTTTTCTATTGTCTTCACTTTGACTACTACTTTTGTTTTGGCTATAATCTTCATTTTACTCTCTTTTTCTAAATACTTCAAAGTGAAAAAAAGTAAAAAAAACATTTCTCAGAAGTGTTGGTGTTCTTGCAAATTGCTAGAGAAATCTAGTATATTCTTGCAAAGTCCTGAAAAAGTGCTAGAAAAATCACAAAGTATTGAAAAAGTCAGAAATAAATAAAATAAAAATTAAAAAAATAAGTAAAAAAAAATAAAAAATGTGTAAGCAAACTAATAAAAAAAATAAACAAAGTCCCATATCTTCATTTTTCTGAAGTAAGAGTTCGCATTCTTGTAAATTCAGATATTGCAAAAAGTTTTTGCAAAATACCAAAAAAGTCACAAAGTGCAAAAAAGTCTAGGTTGGTTTTCTTGCAAAGTGCCAGAAAGTAAGGTTTTGTTCTTGCAAAGTGCCGAAATAAAATAAATTAATAAAAAAAATTTTAAAAATAAACCAAAAAAAAACAAAAACAAAAAACACGAAACAAAAAATAAATAAAGCGAAACCTTGCAAGAACTTGCAAAAACTTACATGATTTTTATAATTTGTCTGCACGTATTTATCTAAAGCAGACTTTAACTTATTCTCATCAGGATAAATCGCTACTTGAATAATTTCTTTTGCAAAAAACTTGCGAAAACTTGTAAAAACTTGCGCTCATTTCTCTAGAGAAGCATTCCTAAATATTTAGAAATTGCTGAAGAAATCAGTTGTGTGTTTTTGAAAGTTTTAGAAGTCGTAGTTGGCATGCACAAGGTTTCAAAAAGTTGTTTGTTTTTCTTGTAAAGTGCCAAAATAAAATAAAATAAAAAAAATAAAAAATAAATAAATAAAATAAAATAAAAAAAACAAATGAAACAAAAAAAATAAACAAAAACAAAAAATAAAACAAAAACAAAAAAATGAAACGGAAATAAAAAACAAAATAAAAAAAAAAACAAAATAGAAGATATAAACAAAAGATCTAATCTGATTTTGTAGTACAGAATTTGAACATCATTGAACTATTTTGAACTGTTTCATAAAATCAGTCTAATGCACGATCTAGGTTACAAATCTACTGATCTAGCTTGGTTTTCTAGTTCTAAAATATTTTGAAAGTGGTTCAAAATATTTCGTAACATATTTCGAAATATTTCGTAACATATTTCGAAATATTTCGTAACATATTTCGAAATATTTCGTAACATATTTCGAAATATTTTGAAATTACTTTTGTGATATTTCGAAAATTTGATGTTTTGAAATATTTTGAAATATATTACATAATATTTTGCTTATATTACGGTTTGTAAGACCTTACGTAAGATTATACTATTATAAATTTGCTAATAACTGATACATTAGTTAGTCAAAGCCAGTTTCAAATGCTAACGAATATCCTCTTAGGACTATTTTATCCTAACAGAACACTTGGTAGAGCATTTCCTGTCCTATACAGGTATTATCTACGCTTGATATTATAATGTTGTAATGCTGATTTATAAAAATAAATTAATAAATATTTGCTTTATTGTTTTTTTTTTAAAAAAAATTTTGGGAATGTTTTTTCTGTATAGTACAAAGAATTGCTAATCTGATTGGTCGAATCACATGATGTTTACATGATATCATATGATGTGTTCACAAAGTTGATCTACAATCTATTTTATATAAATTTGGAAATGTGTACACCCTACCCTTAATAAAACTTTTGATATATTTGTATTGTTTTTTTTAAAAAAAAATAAAAAATTTCAAGAATTGTCCTGTTAGTGATTCAGTTTTTTTTTAATAAAATTTTTAGTAAATTCATTCTTTTTTTGTTTAATTTAATAATCAGATTTATTATATAATATTTTTAGAGTGATTAGATTGATCAAAATTAGTTCTGTAAGTCACATGTTCGCTAGTTTGCTTTGTATATACAGTCAACTCTTTCTAATCCGAACTACCGGGACTGCTTTTTTTTAATATAAAAATTTGGAAAAGTCCAGTTTTCAAAAAGTTATATATAGCTTATCTGAACTTTATAATAAAATTTACAAATGTTCTAGAAGATTTTGTTTGGTTTAGAGAGTTTAATAGTGTTTAGTTTAGAGAGGTTCGGATTAGAGAGAGGTAACTGTATTGCTTTGCAAATTAGTGATCACATAACTCACATGATTGATTTAATTAGTTAATCATAAGATTGCTATGGTAACAGATCGCTGTTTAATAATGTTTATAAATAAATAAACAATATATTTTGTTACACAATTTTTACTATAGTATTTTGCTATTTTTACAAGATTTTCTATTTTAGTATTCTCTTAACATTACCATATATTCCTGAAAATAAGCTACTTTTTTGGGCCAAAAATTACACAAAAAAACGTGGAGTAGCTTATTTTTAGCATATAGACATTTTTGAAAAAATTGAAAAACGTACTAATAAAAAGTTGTCCAAATGATACTAAATTTTTACTATAGGTGTATTTTGATGCGCTGAACAACTTTACTTAATCGAACTTTTTGAAGTTTACTTAGTAAAAAAAAGTTTATATGTAGCAACTGCCAATGCGCTTTTTGAGATTTTTGAAAAAAATCAGAGAGTAGCTTATTTTTAGAAATATATGGTAACTTTAACCCTAACCCTAACTCTAAAAGCTAAAATCAGCACAGTAGATCCTAGAATCAAAGAAGAGAATATAAGGATTATCAAAGTTACTATTGCACAAAGCACTATAGAAAAGTTGTCAAACAAAAAATCATAATTTGCACGGAATTTTATTATCACAATTGACTTTGGATTCTTAAATAAAGTTATTTTTTGGTTTAAAAAAATGCTAGTTTTATAAAATATGTTTTATTATTTTTTGGTAAAAATTTTTATTATAATAAAAAAACTTTTCAAAACATATATAAAAAAAAATAAATATAAAGTTAGAAAAAAGCTATCAAATGAAAATTATTATTTGGATAAAATTTTATTATCACAATTAATATTGAGCTTTTAAATAAAGTTGTTCTTTGGCTCAAAAAAATACTAGTTTTTTAAAATATGTTTTAGTAAAAATTTTTACTATGATAAAATATAAAGAAAAAAAAGCTATTAAACAAAAAATCATTATTTGCACAAAATTTTATTATTACAATTGATATTGGGCTCTTAAATAAAATTGTTTTTTGATTCAAAAAATGTTAGTCTTTTAAAATATATTTTATTGTTTTTTAGTAAAATTTTTTACTACAGAGTGGGAACCCTTAAATCAACTAGTAAATTAATAATTTTTAAAATATTATAAAAAAATAACTATTATAACTAGAACAATTTTTTTTTTATAGAAATTTAGCTGCTTATTTCTATTAGGAGCATGCTATTTATTACGTAATTTTTACCATGGATACATGGTCAGAGGTAGTGATCACGTCTATATATTATATTAATCAATCAGAATTAGATAAAATAATCACACCATACATGGGTAGAGGTGGCTACTAAATAAAAAATACTACGTAATAAATGGCATTCCCCTTATATAAGAAGTGCTTATTTTTAGATATATATGAATTGTAGAGAATATTTACTTTCAGAATGCTTATTTTTAGAGGAATATAGTATATTTACACCTCTAGATAATTTACAAATTGAAAAAAAAGATATTAATAAATAAAAATATATGAAGAATTGTAAAGTATTGTATAAAATATAATACAAAAGGCAGTTTAATTTTGCAAACAAGATGTTTTTAAAAAACTATAGAATTTATTAATTAAAATACAAGAGAATGAGCTAGTAAGCAACCTGGCTAATAGTAATAATAAAGAAATATGTAGTAATAATAATAATAGCTTATATGATGATAAGGATAAAGTTAATAAGAAATATGATCTACTAGTTAAAATATCTTTTAAGAATTCCAAAAGATATAAAGTAAAAGGGTACCCAAAAAGTTTTAAATTAAGCAATCAGAAGAATTAAAGCCAACTAAATGTCAAAATCAATATGTGAATTGTGGTAAATATGAACATTATAGCCTAAATATACAAAAAAGTAATTAAATAATAATGTTTTAAACAAATTATTTATATAATAAATTTTTTTATTAAAATACTAGTTGCATAGTACAAATTATAATATTATAATAAGTTGAAAAATATAACCTTATAACAAAATATTATTAGAAAGTTAGAGCATCTAATATTATATATACTCTTATTAAAATAATAATTTTTAGTACAAGTGGTTTATTTACTAATAATTGAATCTAGTTAGGGTTCCGCAATTTGATTTGATCTTCAAATATTTGAATCAAATATTTGATCAAATTCAAATTCAAATTTGACTATATTTGATTTGATCAAATTCAAATATGGCCAAATTTGATTTGAAAATTACTATTAAAAATTCAAATTCAAATCAAATTCAAATTCAAATATTTGAATCAAATCAAATTCAAATCAGGGTCAATTTGATTTGATCAAATTCAAATTGATCCAATATTTGATTTGATTTGAATTTGAGGAACCCTAAATCTAGTATATGTTTAAGATACAAATGAGTTTCATAGTATATATAATTTTTAATTATACGTATTAATACATATTCATGCACATGTTTTAGCATCTTATCCTATCTAGATTAGGAAATATATTGTCAGATAGAATTAAAGAATATGAATACAAAAGTCTTGAAAAACATATGCGCGGATTTGTAGAATTGGGCCTTTTTTTGTAGATTCCTCAAATTATAATAAACCAATCAGAATTATTAGATTTAGGCCACTAAAATCGTAACAATATATTACATACTGTACGTACATTTATTTGATGGATATTACATTAATATTTAAAAATTTTTTCTTGCAGTTGCTTTACTAATTCTATTACTGATCGGACAACTTACCTTTTTCTAGCGTTAGCACTACACTAGTGATGCCACCGAAATTGATTTTTGAAAAAGGCCTATTTCGTCTTCATTAGAGAAAATTAAAATTTTTTATAAGAAAGAGCAAATAAAATTTATATAGATATGTTCCTTATAATATTGTCTATTCAAAAAAAGTATCAAATAATTTCGTCTTTCAAGTAAAATAGGTCAAAAACAATTTCGTCTTCAAATTTTAATTTCGGGTTTTAGAACCCGAAATGCTTTCGTCCTCATGTATACACTACACACAGTAGCCGTATAAGTGTTTATACAGACGAAAGTGAAACATCTGAGGACAGTTTTAACAATTTCAACGTGCATTGCGACGACGAAGAGGCAGTAGCTGAAGAAAATGAGGCAAATTTAGAAGAAACTATTTCAGATTTAGAAAGTGAAAGTGTACATAAAGTACACTTAAATGTATCAGTTTTTTTTTTTTTTATTAATCTACCTTTATATATGTGTAGGGTATATTTTTTGGTGCCTGCTGATCTTACTTTCGCTTGTCGTCGCCTGTTGGTGTCATCATAGTGGGTGTCGTTACTTGTAGCTGTCGTATTCGTAGATGTCATCGTCGTAGGTGTAGTTGCTTGTATGCGTTGTCGCTTGTAGGTTTCGTTATTTGTAGGTACCGTTGCTTGTAGGTTTCGTACCTTGCTATTGTCTGGTGGTGTCTTTGTTGTTAACGTTTCATTACTTCAATTCGTCTCTTCTGCTGATGCAATTCTGTTGATGTGGGTGTTTTAGGCCCTTGTGCCAATGCTATTTACTATCGTCGTATTGGTATAACTAGCAAGATATTGTAAGCCATGGTTTTGGTAAGTTTTTAATATATGAAATGGCGACAATAGACTTTTCTTGTAGTCTAGATTAGGGTTAGATCGGGTGAGTTTATGATTATGGTAGGGTTAGTAATGAAACTAGGCTTTGTAGTATGTTTTAGCAATGAAATTAGTGATAATAAAATCTACAGATACGAGAAAATAAACTTTGCTTGTTTAGCACAATTCTATGATAAAAAAAATATTTTTTTTTATCACAATAATAAACTTATTTGACGGCTAAGTTGAGGATGGAAAATGCTTTAAAATACGATATATAATAAAAAACATGCTTAATACACTTTGACGTAATTATGACATATTTATTTATTTATTTAACTGATTTCTTAAGATATATAAATTAATTCGAGTTATAAAAATGCTACGACACTAAATTAATCAACCAGAAGCGGCATTTTAGTTTTAACCGAATTCTCTTAGTGCCAATATTTTAAAATGGTTTGTTTTAAAAAACCTAAAAACTGTAAACCGTTTTTTTATCTCTAGGCTAAGCTATCATCCACTAATTAAAGATTGGGCTCCGATCGTAGGTATAATATGGTGGGTACTGTAAATGTTACAAACTTGAATAAAATAATTAAAAATTGGGCTTTGACTTATTAGCACAATTAAAATAAGTCTAAATAAAAGATGTATTGCGAGTAAGTGTTATGAACTTAACAGTATGAACTTGAACGACAAAATTGAAATAGCAAAAATTACTAGCTGTTCGAGTCGTTAATTGAATTTCTACATATCAGAATAAACATACTTTAAAGGCTGCTACTTGAAGACTTGCTATAAGTAAGTGAACTGATTATTTCGCCAATCTACTGATTATCTTGTATATAAGTTCTTTCAGATATAAACTATGCGCTTATTAATTTTGGTAGTCTTTGCATTCGTCTATCAGTCCTTGTAATACGGTTTGTCTTAAATTATATGATCTACTATTAAATCAATTTTAGGGTATTACACAGATTTGCGGATATGATTCTAAAAAGAAAATAAATAAACATAAAAGAAGAGCAAGATTAAGATAAAAATTTGAGTACATAAAAAAACTCTTTCCGGTACATCCTGCAAATCACATAAACAAACAAATAAACAATAGCGAAAAAGTTTTTCAGTCTAGTATTACTAATTAAAGTCGCCCTAAGGGCTAGGGAACGAACTATCCCACTCCATTAGCTACTAGCTACTATAAGTAAACATAAGTAAAAGAAAAGGAACACCTATACTTTCGACACCGGAAGTATTCCAAAACTTCCTCTCAACTATGGCGTCTCATCCTGAGAACCGCCCAGAACCTATGTCTGACATCCAACCGACTACCTTCCAAGATGCAATCGCATCCACCAACGAT
>QKWP01001291.1:96823-116332 GCA_003550325.1 Gigaspora rosea | reverse complement strand
AAAAAAAAAAAGAACACTTACAGCAAATGGTACCAGGAGAAAGCCGGTTGTAATTATATTTATTTGGTATTTTATAATTTGTCTATATTTATATGTATGTATATAAAAAAAAAAAAAAAAAAAAAGGAAAAGGGGACTTAAGGGGAACTCGAGGTTGGGGGTAGGGGGAAGAACTAGAAAGATGGAAAATAACAAGATATATACTGTGTTATTAAAATTGATTACCCAATTATATAGATGGAAGGTTGAGGTTGAACGAAACCTTATTGCATAAATTCTTTTTGAAAGTCAGTCGCTGTGTTTGAAAGGCAAAGCCTTTTTTTTTTTTTTTTTTTTTATATATGTAGTAGTAATAATTCAGTAATAAAAAAAAAGTGATACAAATGTGAATGGTGATTTATAAAAGAAATAGCATATCAAAATATGAACTCTATTTGAAGACGAGGTGCAAAGCAAAACAAAAAAAGAAAAAAGTTACAAATATTTCAAAAAAAGGAAATTACAACTTTGGGATTCAAGATATACCAAAAAAAAAAAAAAAAATTAAACTACAAACATATAAAATGATAGATAAATAAATGCAGTATGAATGCGCAAACTTATATATGTCCCTAACTTATGACGAAATTTGATCGGTCATACAAGTAAATGTGATAATACCATAAATTCATTTTGGGGAGAGATAACCAGGATAAAACATCATGTATCAAAGAGCATTATGCTAAAAATTAAAGTTCATCCGATTTGATTTCAGAGACGACGCCAACTATCATTAATCCTCCAAAGCATCAAAAAGATTACTAATTTCTTTTGTAACATTAACTTTTTAATACACATGTCTCTCTTTCTTAAGGTTAGGCTTGTGTGAAAGAGCAATTCACATGAACTGACATTCTGGAAACACAAATTCATTTTCGGTAAATTTAAACAAATTAAGCTGCAAGACTGTATGTGTTTAGTAATTATCTTTATATATTTATATATTTATATATAAAAATATATAAATATATATATATTATATCAGATATATTATGTATAGATATATACAGTATATATATATCAGATATCTGATATAGTATTTATATATATATATATAATAATCATTATACTCATCACACGGTTGTTTAACGGGGGCGTATTATTTATTCATTGTCCAACTTGAGTAATCGATGTAGCCCATTTGACCTTAAATATTCGTTACCTAGACTTTAATTAATTTCCTTTATCACAAAGAGGAAAAGGATGAAACACCACAGCTTTATTAAAATTTTGATAAAATTTGATGAGATTTCGGTATGGCTAAAAAAGATTTAAATATCTCTTTATTAAAGAAACAAGATCGGGTTGATTTACCATAGCATTTAATCAATCAAAGAACTTCCTCAAGTCTTTATGACTCTTTTTTTTCAAAAAATAGAAAATTATTCTAATGGAAAAAAAAAGAAAAACTGTATTACATCAGATCAACGCTTATAATATATGCATTGCATAAAAACCGCCAAACTTTGTTGTTACAATAATGGGACGGTAATACGACTTGAATAAAACCATCTACGGAACTATTAAATTTACTTGAACAAAGAAAAATAACCAATCAAAAAGATTAGATTTTTGATATCAAACATTAATTCATTCATTATACATATGTCATTTATTGTGACCAGTGAGTATTTGCCTTGTGACCCGGTGATTTGAATAAACAAAGACCATTATTAATTATTTCAAGGAGACTGTGATAACATAGTCGCTATATAAAGTAACTTAATCTTTCTTCTAAATTGCTTAGTTCTATTTCTTAGATAAGCATAGAAACAAAAAACATTCTTGGATGTTAATTCATTCTAATTTTTTTTTTAACTTTAATCTATTTCCACTTTTGACTCTCTTATGTCCACAAATATTCCAAATTTATATTTTTCGTGATTAACTTACGTACTGCTGTACTGTACGTAAGATCTTTCTTATTATTATTTTTATTATTTACTATTAATTTTATTATTTACTATTAATTTTATTATTTACTATTAATTTTATTATTTACTATTATTTTTATTATTTATTATTATTATTTACTCTTTCAGTTTCACTATCGTGTACTATCGTGTACTATCGTGTCCACGTGTATCAATACTATCAATACTTTGTGTCAATCAATAATATTTTACCTATTGTAGTTAACTAGGTAATGTGTGCATATATGCTATTTGATCTGATAAAATATTATCCCATTTTACGAACAAACGCATAAACTGTATATCACAGACTAAATTACGTTAGTGACTATCGATCGTAATATGTTAATTTTTTTTGTGACTACTTTCTACAATGACTGTGACTGTAAGATGACTTGTACAATGAGTATAATGACTGTGAAAGGATTAGGTAAATTGTCGATCATACCTTTTTAAGTAAATTGATCTACATCATATTGTTTCGTGTTTAACCATTTTTACGCTTTATGTAGTACGAGTTTATTTTAGGTACTAGAAATCATTAAAATCATACAAAGTTGAAACTGGTTTGGTAACAATATACGTATTGAATTTCCATTATCTTCTTCATTTTTACTACTTACCCTACTTGCCCTGTGATATATTGATAAATGATACCTGAATAATTGGTCCTCCTTGCCGCATTGTAATCGTGAGAACTATTATTTTACTATGAATTTGCGATTTATGTATTAAATAGTAATTACGAACTTGGAATTTACCTTATGTTATATGTTTAAAGTTTTTAAATGTAAACCAACGATGATCTTATATAATTGTGTCTGTATTACAATATATTTAAAGACTAATTCTCCTTATCCAAATTCCAGTCTCGACCTCATGCATGCAAATTAAACGCGCCTTAATGCAAACTGCCGATTGGCTGCTTGCAAGATACCGCCTAACAATAACCAATTATTTATCGAATTTTTGGTGTTCATCCTAATTAATTTTTTTTTTAGACACTATTTTTCACCTATTGCTATCGCTATCGCTATGAAAATGTTTAGGTGATAAACTTGATAAGTTTGATAAGTTTGATAATTTTGATAATTTTGCATATAGGCGTACTTATGTCCCAGGTTTTATATAAAAACATTTAGGCAAGATGTGATCATAATTACTATTGATTCTTCAAAATCTGTTCTTGTCAAAATATTCCTGTTTCTAATTCGCATATTTATTAACCTATTTTTGGAATTTGTTTAATCATAACAATTTGGTGCTAATTGTGTGGACTTTATTTTACTTATCTATTCTTTTTAAACTTCTTTATTTATACATATTTTTTAATTATATAGTTTGGTTTGATTCCGACTGATAATGTGTTTGACAATCAGGCTTCTTGGAAGTTTTTTTTTTATGCAAATATTTTAAAATAAAACTGATCAGTAACTTTATTCTTTGTAATAAGTCTGATTATATATGCTTTAAATTTTGCTTTTGAATTAAAAAATTTAATATTCATATGTATGTATATGTTTTAAATTTGCTTTTAAGTTATTAAAAATTTGATATTCTTATGTATGTATATGTTTTAAATTAATTTTGCTTTTGAGTTAAAAATTTGATATTCGCTGATCCTAACCTCCATATTCGTTATTATTATGTTTCAAATTGCACGAAAAACTTAATATAATTTATCTTATAAAATACAATACTTTTATACTAGATATATCTAATTAGAGTTTTTTTATTAAAATTTGCTCTAAGATATATATTTAAAAAAGGTTATTAACGACCTCTTTGGTCTGTGTAACTTTTATTAATTATGATTATACTAGATTACAACACGGATTACAACACGGATTACAACACAGATTACAACACGGATTACAACACGGATTGTACAACAAATACTAACTATATTACTACTAACTTTAGAATTAAAAACGGCTATATTTAGAAAACCAACAACTGAATTATAATATATGTAAATCATACAGTAAAATTATTTTATACAAAACTATATTATACAAAGTTAATTTTTTAATACATAATATACATATTATAATTTTAATTATTAGTTTATAGTTATTTGCTAAATTAGAATTTAAATTTAAATTTGTTTGAAATTATTAATTTTTTATTTGTTATAATCTTTTTTTTTTGTGTCAATGTTCCTACTATGGGTGATAGGTTTTTTTATTCAAGGCTGTAGATCAAGGGGTCCTCTTTGGCACTCTAACATTTGTTACATAGATAGGGATACAACTAGCCACACATACAACTTTTGGTTGTCTAATTTAAGTAGTCTGCCCAAAAGTTCTACACTAGTTGCTAGTGTTTCTTATGGGCCGAGTTGGGCCGGGTTTAGCAAAAACCTGAATTCGGACCAGAAAACCAGTCCGGGTCCAAGCATAAACCATACCCAAATATTTGATACCTGACCCGAACCAGAACTGGTATAAGTATACCTTACTCATGTGAAAATAAAACATTTTAAAAAAATTTACTAAGCAAAATGCACTCTCTGTCACTGGTTAATTAATGACTTGTGTCACTAAAGAACCTGTGACAGGATAACCTGGGTAGAATAAAGCCTTTTTGCAAATAATTTATAATTAACAAAAGCCAAACTTGGGTTTTGCTGAATAATAATTGCCTGAAAGACATTATAGTAGAGTCATAGTGATCTGGTTTGTGTGTGTGTGTCTGCAAATTACGAATTTTGATTGGCTAGATCAGGTGTAACATTAAAAACAATAATTAAAACAATCCAACTGATGCCATTTGGGTCCTTTGGACCCTAAATAGTTTCTATTTTCCTAGTAGTAATAATAATAATAATAATAATAATAAAGATTTTTCACTTATTAATCTTCAGTCTGCAGTATATATACTATAGTCAACTCTCTTTAAACCGAACCTGGATAAACTGAACACTTAATAAACTCTATGAAAACTGAACATAAAGCTTCAGAACATTTGTAAAATTTATTATTAAGTTCGGATTAGCAACATAATAACTCTTTGTAAACTGAACTTTTAAAAGTTTTACATATAAGAACATGCTGTTCGGTTTAAAGAGAGTTGACTGTATAATACAAAATTCTAACAGGTTGTGGTACAAACTCTAAATTTCAAGCATTGTACGTATGTATGAAAAAAATTAATTTGTTTATTCTGCAATTTTTAACTCTAATATTTTGAAAAAAAACCAATAAAGTAATTAACGTACAATTGGTGCTATAAAAACTTTTCCTTATGCAATTTATGCTATAAAAAATTTTGCCTTTTGCAATTTTACTATTAACATTCAAATTGTTATAAAAAAAAAAATAATTTTTTATAAACTGGGTTGCTCTGAGTACTATCGGTTCAGGTCTCTCTTATAATTTGACCTGATCAGGTTCAAAAAATCATAGTTCGACCAGGACCTGAACATCTAGTATAAAGATCATACTTGTTTTTTTTTTAGCAAAAACATTTGAAATCTGAGAAGCAAAAAACAGTTTTTGCCAATTATCTTGGCATCTAGTGGACCAATTTGAACAAACTTTTTTTAAGAATGAAGCTCTTAGTAAGGCGCATCTAACAAAAAAAAGTTTATTCAATTCTGATCACTAAATCAAAAGTTATTTAAACAAATATATTTTGTTATTTTCAGCAAATTGGACCAAAATTGGCCAAAATCCAGTTATGATCTATATAAGAGATGTCTAAGGTCCTGTTTGACCCAGCTTGCAAGGCTAGGTCTGGGTTGGGTTTGGGTCTTCAGTTTGGATATTAAGAACACTACTAGTTGCCATACCTGTAACCCAACTAGGGTATTGCTTATTTAAACCCTCTAGTTCCTGTTCCTCTTGCCAATTTTACTTGTATTACCGGTACAGCTTTCTGATATATTAGTTAGTTAAAGTTAGTTCTAGATGCTAACGATATCTCTTTAGGACCAATTTATCCTTGCAGGACACTTGGTAAAGCATTTTCTGTCTCATATTGGTATTATTTACACTTCAGTAATTGTCACCATAGCTGAAAACAACACTTGCAAAACAGGGTTATCTCTGCCCTCTTACCAATACCTATTTCTGCTCTTGTGAAGTTCATACTGATTTTAGCACCTATTCTTACTATTCTAGTTCTTATTCTGGCTTCTTAGACTTTCAGATCAGCTAGCTTAAAAGGGTTGATTTACCTAGCATTAGGTACTACTATAGTTTTTTCTCTTGGTATCTACTTCTATAGCATAGATAGAACCCCAAAGAACTCTGATACAACTTAGATGATTCTAAAAAGGGGGTCGTCTAAAGCCAGATGCGTTTACGTGATAAAAAGCCAATCAAATCGTAAATTTTGATCTTTACAGATCAACCTGACGAGACAAAAACAAAGAAAAAAAATGAAAAACGCCAAAAATACAAAAAAACGAGTGTCTAAACCTGTCTAGGGGCATTAATAAAAAATGTCGTGAAGACAATTTACTTATAAGCCAAGCCCTAATCTTAATTCCTAACTAACCCTTACCCTGATTTTAATTAAATAATCAAAACCATATAAACGCACCTGGCTTTAGCCATCCCCTAAAAAAGGAAATTTTGCATAGAAATTTATCAAATGTTGCATTTTTATATAGTAAATTTTCAAATTTTGCTCTATTTTATACATCTATTTGCCCAAATACTGCTAAAATTATACAAACTCAGATCTGAGTTGTATCAGAGTTCTTCGGGGTTCTGCATAGATCCTTTTTTTGGTGGAATTTTAGCAACCAGATTGGTGAACTTTCATACCTGAAATTAATTTCCATTTAATATTTCAGCTTAGGTTTTTGATATTTTAGTTTCAGTAATGCAATTAAAGATCTTTGCTACCTTTTTACTTGGGACTTGCCAAACAGGTTTTCATTTCTTTAGTTCCTTGAATTTGTTTATATAAGAGGAGGGACAAAATCAGGTGATTTCTGTTTACTAAGAAGCAATACCCAACATAGCGGGCTTTCATAGTGATTGGCCAATTTTTGTAGATCATCTCATGATTTTATTGGTTGATCGAAGATTAATAAAAATATCGAATCACGAATAAAAAAAATTTAATATGTAGAAAATAATTATATCTATAATCAAGTTAATACAGGCAGAAGTCTTTACCATAAAATCTCGATAATTTAAACCTAAAATTATAACCTTATCACAAACAAAACCGAACAAAATCAGAAAAACTCCAATAAACTAAAATTTTATTAAAAAACTTCAATATATTACAAATCAAAGAAAGAAAAGATACAAAAAATAAAGATACAAAAAATAAATGATTAAACCTATCCTATAATGCTAATAAACGATAAAAAAATGCCAAAAATAACTTATAATGTTCGTTCTAATATCAAACTAATTAATTCTATTTAACAATCGTTACAAGGTTAAAGTATACTACAGTATTTTTCTTTAACTCTTCTCATGAAATCTATTATCCTTATGGCGCTCAGCTTCATATTATTAGCCTATAATATAGACAGGTTTCTTTATTAGTTAAGATTACAAAAAATAAGTTTTTACAAACAAAAGACGGATTAAATTGTTGAGTTTGATTAATTTATTATACCTATAGGCTAATTTTAAACGTCCAAATATACCTCTCATCTAACTTCCGAATTACTTCGTGGATTACCAAATTACTTTGACAGTAAATAAACCAGAAGGTGCTCTTTCGCTTTCATTTGGTATCAAGTTTGGCCAATTTGTCTCTGTGGCTACCAAACCATTTTTGTAACTGCAAAACATTATGCCACTATGTGAAACATATTGTGTAATATTTTGTATCGATCATCCAATCAAATAAAGCCCGCTATGTTGCAATACTCCCTACTCTCCATCTGATTAAAATACTAACCAATTAAATCCAATTATAACAATATAGACCTAATCGAACTATAAACCCCACTTCTCTAAAAAATCAGCTGATTTCTGTCCTTTCTCTAATAGTATACAAATATGCCTGAAAGCTCCCATTGTAGTGATGCCACCGAAATTGATTTTTGAAAAAGGCCTATTTCGTCTTCATTAGAGAAAATTAATATTTTTTATAAGGAAGAGCAGATAAAATTCATATAGATATGTTCCTTATAATTTCATCTATTCAAAAAAAGTATCAAATAATTTCGTCTTTCAAGTAAAATAGATCAAAAACAATTTTGTCTTCAAATTTTAATTTCGGGTTTTAGAACCCAAAATGCTTTTATTCTCATGTATATCCCATTGTAAATGTGAACCAAGGATTACAGATAAAATACTCAACCAATTAATAAAATAATAGTTACTATGCCACAGGTCTATTTTTTAAAGCATTGCTAGTAGAATTTGAACTCTAGATAGAATAACAATTTAACAATTTCTTTAAGTTACCATACTCTATTTGTTATAATCTTATAGTACTATATATATATATTTATTTATATAAAAAATCAAATTTATATAAGATATTTATTTTAAATAACTGGCAGTAATAATCACTAATTATATAGAGCAAATATAAAAATAAGTTATTTGAATTTTTTTATTTCTTTTTTTTATTATTTTAGTTATAGTACTAATATATATATATATTTTTTTTTAGTTTTGGATTATCATTTATTTTATTGGTATTCTTCTCTTATAGTTGGTGCTATTTAGTTCTTTTATTATTAGTGTCTTTCAGTTCAGTGCTTCCCTTTTTATTATTGGTGGCATCTAATTTGGATTTCTGTGATACAGTTTTTTTCTAATAGTGGTAGTTTAGTTTCATATTTCTTTATTTGGCTTTGATAGGTGTTTCTTTTTTGTTACTAATTATTTTTCTTTCATCATTTAGTTTGGTATTGATTTCCTTTTTCTGTTATTAATGTCATTCACTTTGGTGCTCTTTTTTCTATATTCTTTTGGCACATTATCTAAGTTTTTTTATCTTTAGTATCATCAGTTTAAAGTCTCTTTTATTGATAGTGTACTACTGGAAAATTTTAGATTTGGGTATTGTTCAGTTTGTTACTTTGTATTACTTTTGGCATTGGGTTTCTCAACTATATAGCTAAGCATTCGTTTCTTTTTTTTTTGCTTTTAGTTGTTTGTGCAATACTAATTCTTTTTAGATTTAGAGAATAGATTGCTATCATTATGCTTTTTGATGCATTACTAAATACGTTCATTAGGGGCATGCCATTTATTATGTAATTTTTACCATGGATACATGGTCAGAGGTAGTAACTACGTCTATATATTATATTAATCAATCAGAATTAGATAAAATGATCACACTATACATGGGTAGAGGTGGCTACTAAGTAAAAAATATTACATAATAAATGGCACGCCCCTTATTGGTGTCAGTTTTTTTTTTTTTGTATTGTATTTAACTTGTTTATAATACCATATGTTAGGTTTTTGTATTCTTTGATTTTTGATATCTGATATAGTTAAAATAGAAAATTAGCTTTAGAGTTACAGTTAGAATTAGAGTTAGAATTAGGATTGGTTTAGGAAATAGGAGCGGTGCAAAGGCAATAGCTATAGTGAGCGACTATAGAGTAAGCAAAGCAAATTTTGTAGGTATTGCCTAGGAGTTAGTAAAATTATGAGGGGCCAACTCAAATATTACACAAGTTTAATTGTAATACAAAAATTGTCATTTTATATGAAAATCATATAAAATTCGTCTTGTACATAGTAAATTATCTTTGAGTCTGCCACTCATCTTTTTCTTGCGAAGTGTATGCCAGTTTTTACTTAAACATCTGAATTAAAAATTTTAATAATTTCCGGAGCTAATGTGCTTTTAAAACATACTATTCATAAATGGTGGCATCATGCAACTGGAAATTTGCTTGTGAAAAACAGAAAACTTTGCAGAGTTATTGATTTACATGGATCGTAGGATGGTTATTGATTGGGGTGAAAATATTTTAAGGTTTGTTAAACATATACATTTAAAATATTTTATTATGCGATTAATTAGCAACTGATTGTATATTTATTATATTATATAATAGTAAACTCGAATTTGGATCATTTTACTTGTCTCCGAGCACAAATTAGCATCCAAATGAATTTGTAGTTAATAATATTGACTCCAATATTCAACATAACTTCGAATAATATAAATATTTAAAACACTACCTCTTGGAGGAAATGCTTATATATCACGACAAGTTAATGGACTGAATATAAATTTTAACTTTAGACTTTACAATGAATTTGATTAATTATACAATTAATAAAAAAAAATCGTGAATTTGAAATTTGCTGAATATTCGGTTTGAATATAAAATTTAATTCAAACTTATTTAAAACTCAAAAAATCTAGCATATCCTTACTAGAGGTTAGACCCGGATGCAAATTGTCACCCGGGTCACCCGTGTGATTTGAAATCGGGTGACCCGAGTGAAAACGGGTTGCATATAAGGGTCCTGGAGTTGAGAGAAGTGAACCTCTTCAAACTGTGGATTATTGGGTGAACAGATTACAAGATCAAAGTGTGATGCTAATAATGATTACCGTGCATGCGAAAAATTGGAGTGTCCGGTCAACTATGCAAAATAAAAACTATATTCAGTACCATATAAGAATTAATTTTTAAGATCTTATGATCAGAATAGTAATCAGATAGTGACAGGGTTATTTATATTTAATTAATAGTAAAGAATGTCTTGTGGGCTTTCGAATGTCTAGAGCAAATAGCTCTATTTTTCTCAATTATTTTAGCGTAATCGATTTTTCAAAGCCTTTATGACTAAGTTACGTTATAAAACCTCATTACTCTTACCGTTATACTCAGATTAATCTTATTCATCACTACAAAATAATTTATTGATGTTGCATTTGTTAATTTTACTAACATCTCATTGGCCCTTAAAAACTATTATTATTGTTCTCNATGCAGTTTTGTCTGCCAGCTAGGGAAAAAAGTATACCTAAACAAGTGTGAATTCTAGAGGTTAGACCCGGATGCAAAATTGTCACCCGGATCACCCGTGTGATTTGAAATCGGGTGACCCGGGTGAAAACGGGTTGCATATAAGGGTCCTGGAGTTGAGAGAAGTGAACCTCTTCAAACTGTGGATTATTGGGTGAACAGATCACAAGATCAAGTGTGATAATACGCATGCCAGTAATGGTTACCGTGCAAAACAAAAACTATATGCGGTACCATATAAGAATTAATTTTTAAGATCTTATGAACAGAATAGTAGTCAGATAGTGATGGGTTATTTATATTTAATTAATAGTAAAGAATGTCTTGTGGGCTTTCGGATATCTAGAGCAAATAGCTCTATTTTTCTCAATTATTTTAGCGTAATCGATTTTTCAAAGCCTTTATGACTAAGTTACGTTATAAAACCTCATTACTCTTACCGTTATACTCAGATTAATCTTATTCATCACTACAAAATAATTTATTGATGTTGCATTTGTTAATTTTACTAACATCTCATTGGCCCTTAAAAACTATTATTATTGTTCTCACATTAGATAACCTTAAAATTAATACCTTATCGATGCCTTCTCTATATTGCTTCGTAAACTAACTCTTAAATTGATTGCATAAATAATCAGACAAATTAAGTGATATCCTGACTCAGATCCAAATAATTCGTGACCTCACGTAATTTGCATATATTAATTTTATAAAATAAAAATATGAAATTAACACTGAACATATATGCCTTAACCTGATTGCAAATCAAAATTTGACTACCATAAACTATCCGGATGGTTACAATAGTTATATAAACAAAATCTAATGGGCGTTTAGAAAAAATATGTTAGATAATTCTATCTGTACATAATATTCGGCATCATAACATACTGACTTCCCGATCCTGGTTTCACGCAACTACGTTGCGCAGCTACTTATTATACAGTGTAAAATTATCACGGACATCATGGATATACCTATAAAACTTAACCAATCGAATGAATGCCCTTCTATGATCTTAAACCCGATTTTGACCCGGGTTGTAAAATCTTGATCCGGGTGAACCGTTTTGACATGGGTGACCCAGTTTACTACAACCCGGGTCTAAACTCTAATCCTTACGATCCATCTAAATAGTTTTTTGTTTTACAACTATAAATAATTAACTCTATATAAATTGTTTAAAATGAAAAATAACTCTATATAACCTAACAAATAATATTTAATGCACTTATATTTTCTGATTCCCCTTAACTTTTTGTAAATAATCTTGTATAAAAGAACGTTCGATAAAGTAAGATAAAAGAATGTCTGCTTTATAATAAAAGGCTTCTTTTAAAAACTTATTTTCCTGTTAAGGCGATAAAAGAGTAAAAAATAAAATCTCAAACCGATGGTTAAAAAGATGTTCCTCAATGATTTGTACATGCTGTGACTTTGGAGATGCAGTAGAAGAAGAAGAAATATAAAGTTTCGAATAAACAGGTCTGGCTATTTATATTAAGATTTGATTTGATTATACTCAAGACATATAGATAGGGTTGTACTATAACCTTTAGAAATTGCTTTTTGGCTAATATTTTTTACGACTATACGCCGATACAGTAGATTGCATTTAAATAAGTTCTAAAATATATGATTTTAAAACAAAAATAAATAATAATAGAATAAGTATGGTGCACTAAAAGTTTAAATATATATATACATATCTTATTAATAATTTTATTAGCTGTAACTTTTCTTTAAACCCAAGATGCAACCATCGTGCTTGAAATTTTCTAGGTTGCAATAGAAATCCTCTTCTACAATATATCAAGATGTTTTAGTTTAGTTACCGATCCTTTAAATCAGTATAGTACAGTAGTAAATTTAATAATAAAGCAATTTTATTTCTCAACGATTTCAATTATTTTCAGAAAATCAGTATTTGATCTTTGCGAATATAAAATATGCTCAATATCTGTATAAACTTACCAGGCAATATAAATCGAGTATGGTAACAACATGTTTTAAATCAGCAACTAATTAATACTATCAAAAGTTTATTAGCATAGCGGTGCGAATTTTTTTTAGTACAAGTCTGGATGATTGTTACATAAAATCATTAAAACATCTTTATTGGCTATATATTATAATAAGTTGTCCCCTCATAATTTTACTAACCTCTAAGTATTGCTAAATATAAGTAAAGCAATACAAGCTGTTTACTCATAATTAAAAGTTTTATATAAGTGTATATATAGTTGCACATAGCTAATAGAATAATTAAAGCTAATAAAGCCAATTCTGCAAGAACAATTTTTTGATAGTTACAATTGTCTAAAAATAAAGTAATATATATATACACATATGTATATACATATATAAAAATCAAATCAATGCAATAATGGTTAGGGGCATGCCATTTATTACGTAATTTTTACCATGAATACATGGTCAGAGGTAGTAATTATATTTATATATTATATTAATCAATCAGAATTAGATAAAACGATCACACCATACATGGGTAGAGGTAGCTACTAAGTAAAAAATATTACGTAATAAATGGCACGCCCCTTATTAATGATAAATTAAAATTTTTGTATGCATATATATGTATATAATTTTATATATTACATGATACAGTAATTATTAGGGCAGTGTCATTAATCATCTGATTATTTTTTATCAGAGGCCTACCCCCCCTCTTTCTTAATATATAAATAGTCAGGTTCTTATATATAATTTCAACTTTTTTTACCCCCCTCCCCCCTAAAAAATCACCTGATTTTTGTTACTCCCCTTACTGCTAGTTAGGTCTCCGCATGGACCGGGTAAAGCTGGGTAGTACTAATACCCTAGCTCTACTATTTACATAAGGGCTCATCTTTCAAGCCCTTACCCTTGCCCTAGAGCTCAAAATACGATACTTTATCTGGCCCATAAATGCTCTAGGGCTCAAAATGATATCCAGCCCGTAGAGCCTACAGGTACCTGTGGGCTTAGAAATTAATATGTGCATTTATATTAAATTTATTGATATTACTGATAATGTATAGTAAATACTATATATCGATATATTTTAAATTAAATTGCGAATTCAGTCCTGAGCTTGATTGAGTAAATCCAGCTATGTCCTAATAACTCATCACGTATCATATCACTACCAAAATTAATTAAAACTGATATTGATATATCGCAAACTTTTTATATTATATAAAGATCAATTTCAATCATATGCAGTTTGCAAAATTATAAAATTATATAATTAAAAAAAAAAGGAAATTGATGATAACTGATATATATCGATAGCATATAGGTTGTATATAGATAGGATAACAGGAGGTAGATCGATATTGTAACATAATAGTAACATACAGTGATATTTTGTTATCTTACTCTTAGTCCAAATAGTGCTAAGAATAAGTTAATAGGATGACCCTGTATATTACTATTATATTATCGATATCGATTCACCTCCTGTTATCTTATCTATATGCAACCTATATGCTACTATTATGCAAAATTTGAGTAAATTTTGTTTGTTATTATAATTACCTTATATAAATTAGTATGTATTCAAATATTTTGTATGATTTTTCTTTTTTTAGTAGAAGACTTAACACGTGCAATGGTTCTGAATACAGATTTTGGTTTCGAACCTTCTACAGTAGTCTGAGACCCGCCAGGTTGGTCCAGAACCACTGATATTGGTCTAAAACCTAAGATATTGGTTTCGAACTGATAGATTTTGAAAGGTAATAAATACAATAGCTGAATTCAAAAGAATAATAATAATAAATAAAATAATGGAATTGTTTACTTTGACTAAATAACTAACTAAATCCTTAATAATTGTTATCATTTATTTTGAATCTCTTAATAAATATCTATTTCATATAACATATGCTTACAACTCTGAGCTAATTCGACCTCACGTTAGCCAAGTCTCTCCCACAGTTGTAATACTACTGATATGTATCGGTTATTTGATGGACTATGGTTGTTTAAAAAAAATAAAATAAAATAAAATTTATTATTCGATATTTAAGGATGAAAAAATCCAGATGTCGATATATATATAATTAAAAAATTATATAAGATAATTGGTTGTGCAACGTATTAATAGGCTACCCTAGGGTACATGAGCTAGGTAGTAGCAATACCCATGTAATCTAGGGGTTTATATTTTTAGGCCTGCTCTACCCTAGTGCTTGTAATTTGTTTCCCAAGCCCGGCCCTCATGGTACTACCCTTAGAGTATCCATGGATAGCCCTAGCTCATGCGGAGGCCTACTGTTAATTAGGGGCATGCTATTTATTATATGATTTATACTATGTATATATGTGCCAAGATAATGATCATGTCTATATATAATATATATAATTGGCCGGAGCGTAGCGATAGTCAGTTAGTGTCTATGCAAGTAATACAAAAGTTACATTTTTGATGCTTTTTGTTCAAAAAACATATATTTTCTAATGCATCTTTGTACATTTTATAGAAATTTTATCAAAAGTACAACTTTGGAATTTTTTGTCTGTTCATACGTGTATTACATAATTAAAAATCAAACAAAAAGACAAAAAAAAACAAACCTATTGTATTGTAGAGTTATACTCTAAAGCAGTAGAATAATAAAACCTGCTTTGTTATTAAAAACCTGTTTTATTATTAATTACATTTGTGCACTACATTGACAATTAAACTTAGGTTTGTACTTCCTTTAGATTTGCTTATTTTTTTTAATCTGACCTGTAACACTTTAAACTCTCAAATACTATCTCCGGGTACAGAATAAGTTAGCCAAAAAATAATCTCTCATAACAACTGCTTTAAAATGATCCAAATTCAGATCTCACTATCACCAAAATTTGTATGGGGATTACTATCAATTTTTATTATTATTGGATAGTAATCCCCCTGACGAGAACTATTGATTAAGATAATAATTGTGACAGATCATAATGAAATCCAGATTAAAATGAAATTATAGTATAAAATCTTGAAAACTAAATTTTTTTAGGGTGCATTTTTTAGAATTAGGGGTTTAGGATTAGGGTTAGTTTTAAAAAAAATTATAATAAACAAGTATTAATGAGTTTTAGAAGGCTAGCAGATTAAGTATAGAATGTAGATTTCATTTTAAATTATGATTTGCAACAATAATTGGCAATACTTGGTAATAATCAATAGATATCAGATTAAAATCACGAATAACAATAATATTATACTGTATATTTATTTTAAACGTTTTACAGATTTTTACATGTTTTTATATATTTTTACAAGGGTTTGCAATTTAATATAAAATTTTATATTTATTTATTTATTATTATTATTATACATTTTATTATATATTATTATAAATTTTTTACGAAAAAAATAAAAAAAATAAAAAAACCTAAACCCGAAACAAAAATAATGAAAAAAATAAAACTGAAAAAATAGTAATATTTTGAACCCTTTTGCACTTCATCACATAATGCTAGCTCTATATATTTATTTTTCTTACCTTGCAGTTAGCTATTATTTCTTTTCTTCTTTGTTTTAACTATAATATTCGCTTATATTTGCTAATATTTGGTTATATTTGCTACTTCCTAAAATAAAAAAAATGCTAAAAAAAATAAAACCAAAAAAGACGAAAATAAAAAAATAGTAATATTTTAAACTACCCTAACTCTAATCTGTTAACTGTTACCGCTAGTGACAAGCATATTTTTTCTAAATATAAAAGTAGGTTAAATTTTTGCTAGAAAAAAATTTTTTTAAAAAAAATTAAAATTTGAATCTTTGTACTAATAAAAAAATCATGATTGTAGTAATTTTTTGTATAACTTCTGCACGATCTAATGAAACTGCACAAAATTTTAGCATATTATGCTATGTAATATGTTAAACATGTGATATGAATTTTGTGCTATAGTTACTTATCTAATTTTAAGTAATTACAATTCAAAAAGTGTCCAGTAGCCTCCTGTAACTTGTGACTTGTATAATCTATAAAGTTTTATAGCTTAGTTTAACCCAAGTAAAATTACTATTCTAAAAGGCTTATTATAGGTTTGTACTAACTAAACTGGTTTGCATTTCTTTGTGTAATACAGATGCTTTTAGAATCTTCTATTTCTAGATAGTAGAAGTTTTAGTTAGATCAGGTCTGATCCAACCCAACTTAGGTTTAACCCAACACAAATCAGATTAGATCAGATCAAAGCTAGGTCAAGTCAGATTCAAGTTAAAGAAAATCTGGATTAAATCAGACCTGAGTCAAATTATTTACAATAATTGCAAGTAGTTGCTACATAGTAAAGTTCAAATTTTACTATATAAATCAATAAAATCTGCTTAAATAAACTTGTTAAAGAAATCAAAATGCATATATTCTAAAATTTTCATCCAAATTGAAGAATTTTTTATTAATTGACTTTTAATTTTTACATGTTTTGAACATATTTTTTAAAAAGATTCTAATTTTTTTATTGAATATAAAAATTAAAAGTCAAATAATAAAAATTTCTTTGATTTGGATGAAAATTTGTAAACATGTTGTACCTAAATTTGAAATTTGTTCCAATTTAGAATCGGGCTGTCCAAAAAAGAATATTGTAATTTTTATCTAAATTATACTACTAAAATTACAATTTTTATATTATAAACCTTATTCTAACCCTAATACCAACTCTAATATTAACTTTAAAAGTCTAATTTTGCAAAAATATTTTACAAAATTCTCATCTGAAACAGCCTGATTCTAAATTGGAACAATTCTAAACACAGGTACAATATATGTAATATATATACAATTTGATCTTTTAAACAAGTTTATTTAAATAGATATTATTGATTTATATAGTAAAAATTTAGACTTTACTATATAGTCACTATTATTAATCCAGGTTCAATTTAAAGAACCCAGGCATCTAGTACAGAGTTCATACATTATATATTTTAGCAAAACCCTGAAATTTAAAAAGCAAAAAAACAGTTTTTAGCAATAATTTTGGTATTCAATAGTCCAATTTAAATGAACTTTTTTTTTAAAATAAAGCTCTTAGTAAGGTGCATCTAACAAAACAAGTTTATTTAATTCTAATTACTAAATCAGAAATTATTTAAATAAATATAGTTTTGTTCTTTTTAGCAAATTAGATCAAAATTGGCCAAAATTCAGTTATGATCTATATGAGAGATGTCTGGAATCCTCAACCTGGATTGGTTAGGTCAACCCCAAATCAGGTTTGACATGAGACAGGCCAGATCAAGTTTGTTATGGAGTGGGTTAGACACAGATTAGGTTTTGACCCAAGTGGTCTAATCCAGGTGGGTCTAACCCAGGTCAGGCCCAAACTTAACCAAACCTAATATATTAATCTTATTAGATAGTATGACTGAAGTTACAGATTCTAGAATCCAACTATTAACAAAGATCTATTACTATAACACAAATATATTTTTTCAAAAATATCTCTGGTAAAATTCGAATTTAGTATCTTAGTTACAACTTGCTTAGGGTATAAGAATTTTTTTAGTTAATTACTCTCTATATAAAATAATTATAAAATATACTAAATAAATTAAATAATTATATAGAAACATAATTATAGTTCTATAAGTACTTTAGTAGTATTGATAGAATTTTGCTATTTGCAATTTAGAATATTTTGATTAGCTAATTAAAGTTTATTTATTTTTAATTTTTAAAAACTTTTTAAAATTCTAGCAATATATATATATTTTTTTTAACTCTTTGACAGTCTTGTTGGTACCTTTATTTTAGATATTAGATATATAATATAACTAAACTATGTTAATTACTTATTATCAATACTATATCTATAGCAGGTCCGGCATCACTTGAATACTTCAAGAGCACCTTAGTGCGATCTATCGCACTGCCTTACTGATAAGACAGACAATTTTGTCAGCCCCCTCAAAGAGCGACATAGGATTTCTCTTCAAATCCCTCTCACTTAGCATCAATAGTGAAGATAACCAAACCATACAAGAAGAACATTGTGGCTAAGAAAATAAAAGGGTAATGAAAAAAAAGAGGGAAATACCACAAAATCTAAACGATATACCAAAAAACAAACAAAATAAAATGACTACAAGATGAAAGAAACAAAGAAAAATTCTATCACTAATAACGGAAAACTAACAAAATAAAAACAAACAACGAAAAGAAAAAGAAAAAAAAACGAAAAAGAAACAGAATTAGAAGTAAATCTAAATCTGAAATCAATAATAAAAATTATGTAATACTGCACAAAGAAACGCCTCGCCAAAGTATTATATATACATAAAAAAGAAAACTAAAAGAACTTTCTGGAATTTAATCTCTATAGATCTGCCTACTCCATTGCGTCACATCCTATTATGCGTCTATTCCTGTTTATCTACCTGCATGCCTTCTTCCCGATTAGGATAGGAACAACAATGCCAATCTTTTGGAGGGAGTACGCCGAATTGCTCACTTTTCGTCAAAAATTTCAGCTAGGGTTCCGAAGTTCAGTTCAGTTCAATAGAGGTTCAGGTTTAGGTTCAATGAACCTGAACCTGAACCTGAACCTGCTCTAAAAGTTCAATACTAAACTGATACAAATTTCTATGATTCTCTAAATTTTACTAATTGATCA
>QKWP01001291.1:49191-92684 GCA_003550325.1 Gigaspora rosea | reverse complement strand
TTAGATCTCTTATAAACTTCGTCTCTAATAAAACTTTTTAAATATTGGGATTATTTTTGATTAATTTTAATATAAGACAGGGCAGGCAAAGAACTTTCGCAAGCTTTTTTTTGGAGTGAACTTAATTGGTAAGTTTCGAAAAAATCACGAGAAAACGAAGTACTTTAAACTGTATAAAAAATCAAAAAATTTTTTATTAAATTGGCTAAGCCACTATGTCGATTATCCAAATTCGGGTTTGTCCACTATGCTGGCTACCGGTATATGATCACCAATCTTAAATCTGATTGGCCGATCATATGGGGTTGCCATGGCGACGGGTCGCTATTTATAATTTTCCTAAAAAAAAATATAAAAAATTTGAATTCCAAAACTAGATAAATTTTTTCTTTTTTAATACTTAAAGCAAAAATTTTTAATAACAACTATCCAAATTTAATAAAACTTTTTATTTTAATTCATATGTTCATAGAATTAAAATAAAAAAAATTTATCAAATTTGAATAGCTAATAATTAAAAAATATTCATTAGAAGTTAAAAAAAAGTTGACTATAACTTTTTTTTGATATTTAAACTTTGAATAAAGATTATTGTTTAAAGAACATTACGGTAGAGTCATAGTGACCTAGTTTGTATGTGTGTTCGCAAATTACAAATTGTAATTGGCTAGTTTAGGTATAATGTAAAAAACAACAATCAAAACAATCCAACTAATGCCTATTGGCTATATTTGGCCTTTGGACCCTAAATAGTTACCATTTTTCTAGTTTAATACTTATCTAGTCAAATTAAATAGTTACTTATAAAAAAAAGCTATAGCAAAATTTTTTAACTTTTAATAAATATTTTTTGCTATCCAGCTATTCAAATTTGATAAAACTTTTAATCACTTTTAATCTATAAATATACAGAATTAAAATAAAAAAGTTTTATCAAATTTAGACAATTGATTTTCAAGAAATTATCAGTTAAAATTTTTTGAAAAAATTTAAAAAAAGAAATATCACAACAAATTTTTTATTAATCATTTAAATGAAAACTTTTAATAACCAATTATCTGAATTATTAGAAGGTAAAAAAAATTTGGCTGCAGCTTTTTTTTATTAGCACCTAAATTTTGAACGAAAGTTACCGTATAGCGCACTATAAAGTACCCCATTAAATAGTACTTCATATATTAGTACCCGGGTACTATATTAGTCTAATGGCCTTGAAGATCGACATATACCCGGATACTATATTGTTCATGAAGCCTTAAAAATTTATTTAAACCCGAGTACTAAGAAAGTTTATGATTATAAAGTATACCTCCTGCCGAACACAATACCCCCTCTACTAAACACAGTACCTTCTATACATAGTACCCACAACTATATACAGTACCCGGGGATACTATTTGTGGTTAACACGAGTTTCCTGGTTAATACTCAGGGTACTTTATCAAGCACTATATAGTACTTGGTATTTAGGTAAGACCAATTTAATTTGGTGGTTTTATGTTGCATTCCTTTCTTAAAAGAGAGGGAGGAGAACAGAACATATATAGTAAACTTTAAAATTTTTTCTCAATTAAAAATTATCGGGCTCCTTTCACTTATCTTTTATATTTGTTCAATTTCTCTTTAGAAAGTTTCGGAACCTTGCAATTTCTAATCTTAATTCTACCTGGCATTAGGTTCTCCAGCTAAAATTACCAAAATTATACATGTATCTCAAAAATATTTACTAATAGAAAGGGGTAATATAAACTACCAAATTGAATTGGTCTTGCTTAACTAAGATATGGATAACATTAGTACATTTAAAGTAGCACTTGACTAAAATTTTGACTTAATGCATGCATAAAAATAGGGCTTGATTTTAGTTAGATACTACTTTAGATAGAGGCTATTTTAGATGCAATAGTACCCTTTGTACCTGATCTCATTAACCCTGTCCAAACTCTGATTCTGTGATTACTCTGATCAATTGCATAATCACATGAGTCACTCAAATTATATTTTGTTTCACCTTTTGCTGTTTCAAATCATTATAAATCTTATCATTATTTTACTAAGTGCAAGGGCTCTTCAGAAATTATACAATATATAGTAAAGTTTGTAACCAATGTGAACTACATAATTTAACCCTAATTATAAATGTAATTATTAAAGGTAGGGTAAACATAAATCATTTTTCATATGATCTGCATAGTATTACAGATTTTTATATAGAAAATAAAAATTCGACACAAGCAAAATTTTTTAATGCTCTAATGAATTTTTACCAAAATTTCATGACATGCAGATAAGAAATTTTTATTTATAGTAATAATAATTTTGAAACTTGTTTTATTTGAGAAAATTCTATTTCGAATATTACTGAAGTTTTCACAAATGGCTTTATATTTTTCCCAGATGACAGTGTCATCTGAGAAAATTTCGATAATATTCAAAATGGAATTTTCTCAAATAAAACAAGTTCAAAATTATTATTTCTATAAATAGAAATTTCTTATTTGCACATCATGAAATTTTGGTAAAAATTCGTTAGTGCATTAAAAAATTTTGCTTGTAGCGAATTTTTATTTCCTATATAAAAATCTGTAATACCATGCAGACCATATAAAAAATGATCTACATTTACCCTACCTTTAAAATTGTGAGCAAACTTTGTATGAGAATTTTTACAATAATTCATGATAGGAATCAAGATAATTTTGATGCAAACTCAACATTAAAACGTATTATGTGTTGAGTAGGTTTGTAACAAAATTTTTTTTATAGAAACTATGATAAAAATCATGATAATTCCAACACAAAAACACTCTTTTCATTATTACCGAAATAGCATGCAAGCCGTATATTTTATATATTTGATAAAACTTTGCTAAAAACATTAAGTACAGTACCTCCATCAATGGATCAAATAAAAAAATTTGATTGGTTTGTCTGATTAAATAACCAATCAGATTCTTTGTTGAATTTATTAAGTAATTTCTATAAATAAGAGAGGGGATAAAAAGTAGGAGGGGTAACGTAAACCACTGAATTAAATTGGTCTGGTCTTACCTAGTCAAATTAGGACCCTAGACATCTCTCATATAGATCATAACTGGATTTTGGCAATTTTGGTCCAATTTGCTAAAAATGACAAAATATATTTGTTTAAATAACTTTTGAACTAGTGATCAGAATTGAATGAACTTTTTTTTGTTAGATGCGCCTCGCTAAGAGCTTCATTTTAAAAAAAAACTTTGTTCAAATTGGTCTACTAGATGCCAAAATAATTGGCAAAAACTGTTTGGGCAATGTCATTAATCACCTGATTATTTTTTATCAGAGAACTACCCCCCTCCCTCTTCCTCAATATATAAATAGTCAGGTTCTTATATATAATTTCAACTTTTTTTACCCCCCTCCCCCCCTAAAAAATCACCTGATTTTTGTTACTCCCCTTTTTGCTTCTCAAATTTCAGGAGTTTTTGCTAAAAAAAAACTAGTATGATCTCTATACTAGATGTCCAGTGTCCTATCAAATTTGATCAAAGCTTTTTTATCTTACTGGTAATTCTATGAGATTACAGATTTAAAATAAAAAAAAATTTTGATTGAATTTGACAAGGTAAATGCCAAGTAATCTTCGTTCAAAGTTTAGGTATCTATAAAAAAAAAGTTGCTCCAATTTTTTTTACACCCTAATGAATATATTTTTATTACTAACTAAACAAATTTGACAAAAATTTTTTATTTTATTTTTTATTTTAATTCTATGAACCCATAAAATTAAAAATAAACTAGGTTAACAGAAACTATTGTGAGTCCGAAGCATAATATATTTTAATAATTAGTTAAATAAACTAACTAGATTTTTACAATATATATATATACATGATTTGTTAATGAAATCGATATGTATATAAATAATATCATGTAGGACTTTTTTTAATTAGAAGTCTAGTGTAGTCCGTAATGGCCAATCACAGTATAGTTATGTGGCGAACAGACAGACATTTTTCAAATCAAAGGTCTAGTATGGACCTTAACAACCAATCACCACCCAGCCACGTGCTGAACAGACAAACATTTTTCAAATCAAAGGTCTAATGTGGACCATAACAGCCAATTACCAACAAGTCACGTGCTGGACAGATGGACATTTTTTAACTCAAAGGTCTGCAAATCTTACGTTTTTGATACTCCTGCACTTACTTTTTTGATACTCCTAAATGTACCCAATAGGGTTCTGCAATTTAATTTGATCTTCAAATATTTGAATCAAATATTTGATCAAATTCAAATTCAAATTTGACTATATTTAATTTGATCAAATTCAAATATGGCCAAATTTGATTTGATTTGACAAATATTTGATTTGATTTGAAAATTATTATTAAAAATTCAAATTCAAATCAAATTCAAATTCAAATATTTGAATCAAATCAAATTCAAATTAGGGTCAATTTGATTTGATCAAATTCAAATTGATCCAATATTTGATTTGATTTGAATTTGAGGAACCCTAGTACCCAAAAATTTTATTACTTTTTTGAGACATGGTGATTTTAAAAAAGTCACGTGACTACCACGATTAAAATCGACCAATGGAATTGCAGGTAAGATTCTAATAAAAGGCTTAAAGTTTTTTTTAATCGGAACTAATTTTTTTATTATGTTATTATTATTTGAATTTCTAATAAGATTGCAGAGATGAAAATTACCATTCCAATAGTAGTAAACACATCAAAATTGGCTTAGTATATTATGAGATATAAGTAAAAAATTTTCGCGAATTTTTTAAAGCTTTTTAAAAAAACTAAATTCGCGAAAATTTTTTTACTCATATCTCGTAATACACTAAGCCAATTTTGATGTGCTTACTACTACTATTGAAATGGTAATTTTCATTTCTGCAACTTTTATTAAATTCAAATAATAATGACATAATAAAAAAATTAGTTCCGATTAAAAAATTTTAAGCCTTTTATTAGAATATTACCTGCAATTCCATTGGTCGATTTTAATCGCGGCGGTCACGTGACTTTTTTAAAATCGCCGTGTCTCAAAAAAGTAATAAAATTTTTGGGGTACATTTAGGAGTATCAAAAAAGTAAGTGCAGGAGTATCAAAAACGTAAGATTTGTCAAAGGTCTAGTGTGGACCGTAGTAGCCAATCAACAACAAGTCACGTGCCGGTTAGACGGACATTTTTCAAATCTAAGGTCTAGTGTTAGGGTGGGGGGCACGGGAAAATTATTGGGCATGCCCCTAGGGGCATGCCCAAGGCTCAAGGCATGCCCCTCTATGCCCGGGCATGCCCTTTTCATAGTTTTTCATCACACGATATGCAATGTCATGTGCCAATTAGATCTGTTATGACATTACTGAGTACTTAACCTTTATAATTTTTGAAAAAAATGAATAGCTTATACGTCACAGTTTTATATTGTTTAGAAAGCTGTACACCAATTGCAAATTTAGCTAAGTAATCTATTTCAATAAATTTTGTAAATAAATATGCTATTCCTAAAAATTTTTATATAAGCAAGTTTTAATATAATACTCTACCTTATGTTAATCGGGTTTTACAAGATACGTGATGTTGATTTTGATATTAGCCAATCAAAATTTTAGGTATGCCCTCAGGGTTATGCCCCTACTAGGGGCATGCCTTTTAGTTTAAAGGCATGCCCAGAGGCATGCCCGGGGGCATGCCCAAGGGGGGGCATGCCCATGAACCCTGTGCCCTCCACCCTATCTAGTGTGGACCATAGCAGCCAATCACCAACAAGTCACGTGCCGGACAGACGGACATAACTACCCCTCCAAAAATTCTGCGCAACAAATCAGATTTCAAGATCAGGTGTAACGTTACATGATCAGGAAAATTCAAAACAAATGTTCGCTTTGTCAAAAATCGCATGTTTCTTGAAAAGCCGCATAAGAAACCACCTTTCATATTCTAACAAAAAAAATTCCGCATCAAATTTTAGCATATACTCTACTTTCTAACCTTGCCCTAACCTTACCCTAACTCTAACTTAATGTACTCTAACTTAATGTTAAAGCTTATTTTGATTTCACGTTACACCTAATCTCCGATTCTGATTGGTTAATTTTTGGAGGTGTTCTTGGGGTAGTTGACGGACATTTTTCAACTTTCACATGTACATGTAAGTCCTCACTACGCTTCGGACAATAAGTTTCATCGAATTTGGATAGTTGATTGTCAAGAAATCTTCGCTTAAAGAATAAAAAAGAAAAAATTCGATATTTTTTTTAAACTTCTAGCAAAGATTTCTCGACAACTACTATCCGAATTTAATGAAATTTTTTTATTTTAATTCTACAGAGGTATAGAATTAAAAATAAAAAAAAAAACAAATTTGGCTAAGTTTAATTGAGTATATAGTTATTGGTAGGATTTTTTATAAACAAATTTTTTGATTTGCTGATCAAAATGTTCTAGATTGCGGAATTCCTGACTGGGTTTAACGCGTTCGAAAATTTTTACGGATTCCTATCCATATGATTTTGAAGGTGAAAAACTCTTCTGATATTTCTCGTACTTTTTTACCAAATAAACTTTATAGTTCTTAAGTCATTATTTCCTAACAATATCATTCCAATATTATCGGAATTTGTCTCCAGAATCAAATCAACCAGTAGCACTACAAGGCACATGGATGAAACGATTTACCACTGCAGCAACTATCTTGGATATATCCCCTGGTGACTTCGTATTGTCACGAGATAGCGCCCATGGGTTTTCATGAAAATACTGTATTCTGTTTTGAATGAAAGATAAAGCGACAATTCATTTATTTTTTTTATTTTTTTTTTTTAGGTGGGACTGATTGGTCTTGTGTATTAAAAAGAAGATTTGAGGTAAGTTACAGGATTACATAAATCCTTCTCTTTTATGTTTTTAATCAGTGTTATTTAAGCGCATCAATTTATAACAGAATCAAATTTCAAGCACTCGTAGAGAAAGAACATTTACAATGTACTTAAATGAGATTCGAGAGCAATTATCAGAAGATCAAAGAAAACGAAGCAATAGAAAGAAAGCAAACCTTAGATGTTATTCGAATGAAGGAGATATCGAAAATACAGCTACAAATACAATAAAAAGGTGTGCATAATCACAGATTTATAAAATGCAATTTTGTATAGGCGTGGACTGACATATCATAATCTTTTAAATATGGTTCAGGCAAAATCGTTTAATGACATGTTTGCAAGTTATTGGAATATTAAATGGGGAACAGATCGCAAGTGATCGAGATGACACAATTGAGGGTTACATTTTCCATATTAAACGTGGCAAAATTTATGAAGTTACTGGTCGTTTAACGAAATCACAGCCATTAGCTTTTGTCATCAAAGACCGTATTTTCGCGTAATAACGCTCACCTGCGCGTTATTTTGAGTACATGCGCGTTATTTCGAGTACGTGTGTGCTAAAGATTGGTCGTCTGACATATGCAGACATTATGTCTAATTTACATTGACTCAGACTTGCGCGTTATTTCGGGCGCATGGGCGTCATTTCGAAGAATATAACTTATTTTTGGATGATACGATTTTCGAAATAACATTCATGAGCATTATTACGCGAAAATACGGTATGTGCAAAAGCAATAATTGTCAGAAATGATGAAAAATTATAAATTATTATACTGATGGTAACGATTGCGAAAATTATAAGATATTGGTCATACGATGAAAAATAACAGGCAATCGTTCCTTTTTTAGATAATCGGTAATAATTTCGGCTTTATCGGTATCCGTTTTTAAAATATTAGGGGCATATTTTTGACCTTGGATTTTTTTTAAAAGATGATTGAGAGTGGAGTAATCGCTGCCGGACATAGCGGTTTTGATAATTATTAGAGTAGACATTATCGGTTTTTGTGTAAAAATTCCCAAGCATTTTTTTCACTCTCCACCAAATATTTATCCAGGGAGGGCATTTTTTCATCGGAGCTAATGTCTGATGAAAAAATTTCCTTGTTATTTTCGTATGACCAATATTGATGCTATTGTTTATATTATAAGCATATGAAATTTTTTTGTCGTGACATGACAGAAATATCAAGGCAAAAAATTTACATGAGCATATCGCATGAACAATAACATAAAAAATAACTCAGACCTCGGGCCACTTTATTATGATCAAATTTTAATCGAATATTAATTATAAAAAAAGTGCAAAATCCTAAAGGTATCAAATGAAGGTTGCATTTATTTTTAATTGAAACCTTTCGTCAACTGTGTCAAAGTAACTATGCTGGATTTTTCGCTAAAATTCTAATTAAGTTCGATTTATATATTTAAAATACCTAATTCTTTTCGACACAATTAATGAATTTTCAAGTATTCTATAAGACGAATGTAGAACCCGCATATTAATAGAAAAAAAATAAAACATAGTTTTTTCATTGTCTTTATACAATAAAAATTTCCTTATAATTTCACACCTAGATAATAAGTTGATACATTTTAAAATATATACCTAAATATCGATTTTCATATATAACAAATAAATTAATGTAGCGCGCTTATTTTTTTAAGTGATTTATTATATAGTTTGTTAATATTTAGCTCTAGTACAAACGTTAACCGTAAGAATGAACTTTAAAAAATTTGGAAATCTAGAATTTAGAGTTTACATAATATCACTTGTATTATCGATAAATAAGATTCGTTAATGGATTTATATTATTGTTAAAAAAATATATATGAGTAAATTGAAGTAAAAAAATGAGTATTCATTAGTTATAATCCAGGATACGCCACGTGGAGGTCAATGTATCCCAAAAAAGAATTTTTAAAAAGGAGTGATAGTTGAAACAGTAAAAAAGAAAATGACAATAATTGTAGCGGTAAAAAAAAAGGAATGATGATAGTTAAAGCGGTAAAAAATGACAGTAATTAAAGTGGTAAAGAATGACGATAATTAATGGCTAAGAAGGTTATAAAAAGAAGTGTTAAAATCATTGTAAATAAAGTCAAGGGCGAAATTAAGGAAAGTTGAGGGGGGTCGAGTTTAGGTGGTTAGGATAATTGGATGTTTTTTAGGGACAAATTAGCTTCTTCTATCGCGCCAGGTGTAAACCCATTTCCTACTACAATTCCTATAGTACCTTTCTTCGAACATGTGACACCTCTTAATGCTCTAATAATTTCAGGCCCTATGATTAATTAAAAAAATAAGAAATAAACAAACAAATAAATAAATATAATATTTACCTAAATTATTACTCCAATTTATGACCTGAATCAGAAATGTTCTCCCTTTAAATCGGCATAATATATCCACTCCACCATACTCAAAATAACGCGCAGGTGAGCGTTATTACGCGAAAATACGGTCTTTGATGACAAAAGCTAATGGCTGTGATTTCGTTAAACGACCAGTAACTTCATAAATTTTGCCACGTTTAATATGGAAAATGTAACCCTCAATTGTGTCATCTCGATCACTTGCGATCTGTTCCCCATTTAATATTCCAATAACTTGCAAACATGTCATTAAACGATTTTGCCTGAACCATATTTAAAAGATTATGATATGTCAGTCCACGCCTATACAAAATTGCATTTTATAAATCTGTGATTATGCACACCTTTTTATTGTATTTGTAGCTGTATTTTCGATATCTCCTTCATTCGAATAACATCTAAGGTTTGCTTTCTTTCTATTGCTTCGTTTTCTTTGATCTTCTGATAATTGCTCTCGAATCTCATTTAAGTTCCCCTCTACGATTATTATTAAATAATAATGTAAGTATTTATGTCATTATTATTAACAACTAAATATTGTACGGTCGAATAGTCTACGGTGCGCACTCATTAGTTAGCATATATCCTATTCACCCATTAATCCTCGTGTACCACACAACCGCAGGAACGCCGAATAACTGAGAAAAAGAACGTTCTATGTCGAAACATAGGCCACGAAGAGCTTTCAATTTTTCTCAGACATTTTACACCGATGGGGCAGCGTAACTTCGGATATATGATAACTCGACAAATACTTAGTAAAAAAACTCACCCTTTATGAATTACTTCAATATCCCTAATATGTTTCAGGATTTCGAGAACATCTATTTCGCCAATCAATCCTTTTATATAACTGGAATGTAAAAAAGCATTTTGAAAATTTCAAAATATTGAGAATATGGTATGGGGCCGTTTTTAGAATGAACTAACCGAACCGTCATCACTCCTTTTTCGCTGGGAATATTTCATAATTTTTTGTCAAAAAAAAAAAAAACGTGCTTAAATTACTCGAAACAAATGGAAAAGGACTTTGAGAAAAAAGAGCGTGAAAGGGAAAACATCTCATGCCGAGATTATATGGATTTGTTTTGATTTTCGGACTGATCCGGGATTAATTAAATTTCACGATTTGATTGGTTAAATGTAACAGGTGACTATCGGGTAATCTCGTGATGTGTTGGTTATGCGGCCTCATGTAATTTTTCTTTTACAATTATCTTGATTTTTTATTGTGCAAATCGACTTTCATTTATAATTGAAAAATATCGATCATGTCAAAATTTATATAAATCTAATGAAAACTCAATTTTCAAAAAATTGCAAAAAAGGGCAGTCATATATCAACTCCTATAATAACCGCCTGGAGATCAGTTTTAGTTGAGTTATAATAATTAAATTCCGTTAATAAACTTGCGACTTCCTAATCAAGGTTTGAGCTGTTGACCAAATTTAGTCTAGAATATTCTGGGGTTTTGCAACAGCCAATAACAATTCCGATGTTGTTTTATATGCATTTGTATAAATTTCAACTCGTGTTATCTAAAATATATGGGGCTTATGGCAATGAATTAATTACACTATCTATATAATTTATATTTAAAAGAATCGAATTATACTAGGCAATGCGTAGCATTGTGTGTCCGGAGCTTATTAATTACATGTCATTAATGCAATTCATGTGATATTGTCGATCAAACATGTCATGAATTACAGCCAGTTTACAGCCAATCAGAAACCCGGAAACGAACAGACGGAATTCACATGACGGAATGCAGAAGATTTCGGACCATCTACGGACACGTACCAGATCACGCGATTTGCACGTACCGATGATCACGTGACTATGCCGTACGTAATTTATCGAAGTTGAATTTTTTAATAATATTTAGCCAAAATTTCTTCGCAACTATTTGTTATAATTTGTTAAATTTTTTTTAAATCAACTCTAGAATTAGTAAAATTAAAAAAAGTTTCATTGAATTCTATCGAGTAGTTGATGAGAAATTTTGTTCAAAGTTTCTACATATCTGAAGAAAATAGCTGCGGCAAAAATTTTCTAAAATTTAAAATAAAAATTTCTTGACAATTATCTGATGGAATTCGATAGAATTTTTTTAAATTAATTCTATAAAATAATATAAAAAAATTTTCATCGAGTTTTGTTGAATAGTTGTCGAAAAAATTTCATTTAAAGTTTAGGAAAATTTCTACCGCAGCTATTTTCTTAGGAGACGGCAGAAATTTCTCAAAATTTGACCGAAAATTTCTCTACAACAACTCAACAAAATTCGATAAAAATTTTTTAAAAGAATTTTGCTATTTTATAAGATTGATTTAAAAAAAATTTCCATTGCATTCTACAAGACAGTTGTCAAAAAATTTCGTTTAAAGTTTAGAAAATTTCTGTCGCGGCTATTAGAATCCCAAACTTTGAAAGAAATTTTCATGCCAACTACTCAACCGAATTCAATGAAAATTTTTTTAAATGAATTCTACTAGTAAATAGAATTGATTTTAAAAAAAATTCCATCGAATTCATTTAGATAGTTGTTAAGAAAATTTGTAAAAAATTAAGAAAATTCAATTTAGATAGTTAACGTACGTCAAGAGTCACGTGATATCCGGTACGTGTAAAATCACATGATCTGGTACGTGTCCGAAGACGGTCCGGAAGATTTTAAAAAATCACGTGACCGCTGCTCTTAAAATCGACCAATGGGATCACGGGTAAGATTCTAAAGAAATTTATAAAGAAAGCTTAATTTCTTCTCGATCGAAACTCTTTTCTATTATACTAACCTTAATTAAATGTTTAACAAAGATTGTAGAAAAGAAAACTACGATCCTAAAGGTGGTAAGATCACCAAGATTGGCTCAGAATAACGTGAGAATTTAATAAAAAACTTTTGCGATTATTTAAAGTTTCTTAAAAAATTTAAATAGCGAAACTTTTTTAACGCATATCTCGTGATTCACTAAGCCGATTTTGATAATCTTACTACCATCAGCTTGGTAAGCTCCTTCTCTACAACTTTAACTAGAAATCCAAGTATGATTGGCATAATAAAAAAATTAGATCTGATTAAAAAAATTCAAGCTTAGGACCTGGCTGACCGGCTTTTTTTTTAAATTTTATATGTAAAATTTTTTTAAATTTTTTTTTAAAACTCACCCGGTTATTAAAACATATAAAAAAATTTTTTAAAATTTGACCCAGCCGGGTTACGAGAACCAATTAATTAACTTTAACTTTCTTTAGAATCTTACCTGCAATCCCATTGGCCGATTTAAGTACGGCAATCATGTGACTTTTTAAAATCAAAAACGTAATAAAATTTTTGGGGTACATTTAGGTGTATCAAAAAAGTAGGTACAGGTGTATCAAAAATGAAAGTTTTGCCATAAAAAACAGTGTCCTCTGTGCTCCAGACAATAATACAAGCCTGTGATTGGCTAAAATATATCAGTTAAGTTTTACAGTCAGTGCAAGGACCATAGTAAAAAAAAATGCAAAATGTGCACTTAGAGGAGGTGTGCACTTAGGGAGGCTAAATTTTATAATTGTCATATCGTATGAGTTGGGACCAAGCAAAGGTATGTACACTAGGGAGGTTTTATATACCGTGCACTTAGGAAATGTGCACTTAGGGGGTCTGACTGTATATCCAGTCCTAATATTATTAATTATTAAAATTCTAATAGTGGGTATTTTTTAACTTCGATGTTTTTGAATTCTACAATTTTGCAGAATTTGAAACCTCAAATATCAAAATGAACGGAAAATTTAATGAGATACCGTATTTTTGCGAAATAACGCGCAGGGGTGAAATTACAAATTTCGGCCTAAATTAAGTTTAATTCAGGCCGAAGTGCTTATAACACGGGGGTTTGTTTGTGTGCTAAGTGCCAAGCCCTTATCCATACTATAAATAGGGCCAGTAACCATGCGGAAGTTGAGTGTGGAAGCCAGAAGAAAACTTTGGTCGAAATCGATGACAGCATTCTCAAACAATTAACAAAAAAATGTGATTACGGGGTCTCGGCCGAGTATAAAAAACACCTCAAAATAACGCCGATGGTCGTTACAGTATTGCACTTTAAGTGAATAAAAAAAAAATTTTTTTTACCTAGTCAAGATCCAATATAAATAATACATATTATTCTATACAGTATACTGTAAAAAATTAGTATGTTATCTAAATTTTTTTCTGTCAAGTAAACCTTTAATATACTTCTAATAAGCTTTGCAGAGATAATTTTCTGATTCTAATGGTAGTAAAATCATTAAAATTAACCCAGTATATCATGAGAAATGAGCATTTTAATCTTAATAGACAAAGAAATAACATATAGTTGTGAAGATTAAAATGCTTATATCTCATGCTATATTGGGTCAATTTTAATTCTCTTACCACTATTAGAATCAGAAAACTTAGCTCTACAATGCTTATTAAAAGTACATTAAAGGTTTACTTGACAGAAAAAAAATTTTAGAAAGAGGAACAGCCAGATTCCAAAATTTACTATAAACTTATCCCCACTATTTATTATATATTGCATAGAGTGTTGCTAACTTGCCCCCCTGGTGATGTAACCACCATATAATTTACCAATCAGGTCACAGATCTTGTGTAACAAAATAAAGAAAATTTTAAGAAAATTTAGAAAAAAATCAAAAAATCATCAATATCACAAAATTTTATTACAAAAACTAGCTTTGGGCTATTAAATAAAAGTTTTTGGATCTAATTTTGCATATAAATAATCAATCCATCCTTTAACTTAATATACCTATACCCTTACCCTAACCAAATCTCTAAAGAATAATTTTTTATATAAAAAACTTCTATAAAAATAAAGGGTGGTTAAAATTTATAACTTTAACCAGGTGTTAAAATTAGTTAAATTCTATTGCATATATGATTTCTATTATCTATAGGCGAATCACGAATTAATATTATTCAATTAAAGCTTCAATTTAAGTATATATAGTTTGTCGTTTTTATTTAATAGCCTTTTGTATCTACAATTATTCGGCTGTACCTATGACCAACTTTTGTATTTTAGTGGAAATAAAAAATAATCTTGGAAAGTTTTAATTGTAAGCAAGAAATTCAAAAAAGCCTTAATTTAAATTTGGGAAATTTTGAATATATCCATGTGATGGTCGGTTATTGTAATTTGAAAAAAGCGATGTTAGGGATTGTGTTCAGTACAAAATATAATTGAAAGCTGGTTCGTTACTCAAATCATATGCAAATATGCAATGGTGCATTAACACCAAATATTAAATTACGTAACTGCAAATCTGCATCAAAAAAGTAACCTTAACTGTTAACCTTATTAACTCCGCTTTAGCCATCCCTTTTTTGGGACTTTAAACCGCTGATCCCGGTTTTAGATGCGACACAAACTCTTTCGTAAATGCAGGGTTTTTGTTATCAATTGTGTCAAAGAACTGATCAGTAAAATCACCATTCTTCGATAAGTTCGCTAAACATACAGTAGCATATATCGCTGACCAGTTACAATGGCGGACACTTCCGCTTTGAACGCGCAAATAATTCGTGGACTTAATGATAGGGTTTACGAGAAACGAAAGGCTGCGGCGCTAGAGGTGGAAAAGTAAGTATTTTTGGCATTAAAAAATTCTATACTAAATTTAAATTTGTACTTGAAAATCTTTAAAAATATGGCTCTTTTCTAACAAGCTTTATTTTTAATTTTAGATTAATCCGTGAACACACCGCTAATAAAGAACCAGAGAAAATCAAGGCTATTCTAAACAAGCTTGTTTCTGATTTTGCAGGTTCGCAGCAGGCAAATTCACGTAATGGAGGTCTTATAGGTTTGGCAGCTGCGTCAATCGCGTTAGGACCAGTAAGTAACTATATGAAAATATATTATTATTATAGTTGATTTATGCTGAATAAAAATTTATGATTTAGAATGTAGCAGTGCATTTGGACGAAATTGTTCCACCAGTTCTTGCTTGTTTTAGTGATCAAGATTCACGCGTAAGATATTATGCTTGTGAAAGCATGTATAATATTGCTAAGGTGTCTAAAGGTGAAATTTTACGGTATTTTAATGAAGTGTTTGATGCGATGAGTAAGGTAAATGATTTTTATAAATTCAATCTTTTAGGATACCCCATATCTAAAAGTAATTAACCTCTCAGCATATTACATCAACATTTAATGCGATAAATTACAATGAATGAATTAATATAGCTGGCGGCAGATTCCGAAGTTTCTGTCAAAAATGGAACCGAACTTTTGGATAGATTAATTAAGGATATCGTTGCTGAACAGTCTACTACATATGTATCCGCTTTGGTTCTTGCATCTATGTCACACGATGATTCAACGGAGCCAGTTTCAATGCCACGCACTACTGCATTCTCTTTGCCCCGGTTCATTCCACTTCTCGCCGAACGTATTCAAGCAAAAAATCCTTTCACGCGCAACTTTTTGGTATCATGGATTACTGTTCTAGATTCAATCCCAGACCTTGAACTCGTGTCATTTTTACCGGATTTCTTGGATGGACTACTACAATTTTTAAGCGATCAAAATAAAGACATAAGAAATGCTACGTCATCTATACTTGCTAATTTTTTGGCTGAGATACGTGAAGCATTTGAAGTTAAGGAACATCAAAAACAGCAGGCAATGAAGAGTTATTTTGTTGAACAGCAACGAAAATTGGTCGTTGCGTCCGAGACTGTTAGTGAAGCTGGAGAGAGTGTTAAAGATGGAAGCACGAAGGGCGATGGTGATGATACAACATTAGGTCCAAATTCGATAGATGGGGACATTAATTGGGATGCCATCTCATTAAGTGAAACTGAAGGAAGGGGAAAAGGTTCATGGGTTCCAGGTCAAGGGGTTGTAATTGATTATGTCAGAATTGTTAAAATTTTAATGGAACACTTATGTTCTACAGGTAGAGTTTTTACTCTGGCTTAAATCAACTTATGACACTCTTATGCCAATTAAAAATAGTAAATAATTTCTTTTAGAGGAAGAGATTCAAGCTACGGCGTTGAAATGGATAAATGAATTCATACATATCGCCAAAGAAGTGATAATTTCTTTTACACCACAGCTTATAAGTGCTGTATTACCTTCCTTGGCGCATTCTGTTCCAAATATCCTTTCATATGATTTCACATAATGTGATAATTATTCTCATTTATATTATTTACGAAGTTCTTGACAAATATATTTACCTATTCGAAATAGTGCAGTGGAATTAAATAAAAACCTTTACAAGATTATTCTCGAAACTCCAACTAATGGTCTACCATCATTACAGCCACCACCTTATTCAATGGTGGCAAGGGAATCTACATTACCGTCAGCACCTAATGGAAGTGCTTATACACCCACCTCACTTCCTTCAATAGATGAGCACACTGATCCCTTCGATTATCAAACTACTGTTGAGGCTTTGGTACGACAATCTCGAAATGTACACGAGGAAACCAGAGTTGCAAGTTTGGACTGGCTTTTGATGCTTCATAAAAAAGCACCAAAGAAGGTTTTGTAGTATGGATGAATAACATTACAATTCGGTCTTTTAAAATTCTTTAATAATCATTTTTTTTTGCATCGTTTACAAACTCTTGTAGATCCTTGCAATTGATGATGGTACTTTTCCTGTTTTGTTGGATATTCTTTCAGATTCATCTGAAGAGGTAAATTTAATCTTTTTATTGTAAAATTTATATTACATTTATGCATCTTAATAAATTCAATTTAGGTTGTTAAACGAGATCTCCAACTCCTTGCGCAACTGTCATCGAGTTTTGAAGATGAATACTTTACACGCTTTATGGGCGATTTATTAAGATCATTTAGTAACGATCGGAAATTGCTTGAAACAAGAGGCAGCCTAATTATTCGTAATCTATGTTTAAGCCTTAATTCAGAACGTATATACCGTAGCTTTGCGGAGATTCTTGAGAAGGAAGAGGTATAATAAATGTCATTTGATGTAATTAACTTCCGTTATTCGTGATGAGTAGCTAATCTTTTTTTTCATTTATATATTGTTGTAGGATATCGAATTTGCTTCTAGCATGGTGCAAAATCTTAATAGCATTCTCATCACCTCTCCTGAACTTTCGGATCTGCGAAAAAGACTCAAAAATCTTGATACAAAAGATGGTCAAATGTTGTTTACAACCTTATACAAGTCTTGGTGTCATAATCCGGTGGCAACATTTTCGCTTTGCCTGTTGGCACAAGCATATGAACATGCGGCTAATCTATTACAGAGTTTGTATGTGCTATCTGTTTTGAAAGTCTTTGGATAAGAATTTTTTTCCTTTTTTCGCATTGCATGCCCTAACGAATTTTTTTTATTTATTAGCGCTGACCTAGATATCACTGTTAACTTGTTAATTCAGATAGATAAACTAGTTCAGTTACTTGAATCGCCAGTCTTTACATGTATATAATTATTATATATTTGATGCTACATATATAAGCGGTGATGATCTTATATAGTATTATCTTTTATCTAACAGATTTACGCCTCCAACTTCTCGAGCCAGAAAAAAATCCTTATCTTTATAAATGCCTTTATGGGTTGTTAATGCTCTTACCACAAAGTAGTGCGTTTGCCAGTTTGAAAAATCGATTGACCAGTGTTTCATCGATGGGATTTTTACATTTGATTCCGAGAAGGTAAATGTGCTTTTTTTCTTTTTTTGTTTTTGAAGTATTTAATTTCCTTTCCTTATTAAATACTTGTTCTTATGTAAATTTTTTAGTGCGCCATCAACTGATCTTAAACGGCAATCTACAAAATCATACATAAAGGACGACGGTATCAAATTTCAAGATTTATTAACTCATTTTCGGACAGTACAAACAAAGCATGAGAAGACCAGAAAGCAAGGTGGTTTTTTTTTATTAAGTAATTTATCTTGTCAATTATCATAAATCTGATTTTTTTTATTATCATTTGGCCATGTTGCCACAATAATCAATTAATTGGTAGCTCTGCATTCTCTTGGTCGTTCTGGTAGTCAAACTACTCGGAGTCGTCGTATTCGTGATCGTGATCGTACGTCGATTCCGGCAAGCAGTAGTAACTTGTCGCAATCTGTAACATCAACATCCACTAAGAACAATAGCGGAAACATATTACCCAATGAACAACGTGGAAATCCTATTACAGGAGTAAGCTCCAGTAGTTCAGGAACTTCTGGATCGTTGCATACAGACCAACCCAGAAGACGGCTAAGTGCGGCTAGTTCGACAAGTGCAACAAGTGATCATGGAAATTCCCACTCACGTTCTCAAAGTCCGCCCGTGAGTAATGTAAAGCGTAGCAGTTTACATCGAAAATAACTACTTTTACCACACTTTTTTTTACATTGGTCCATAATCTCCATTATTAATTTGAGGAATGTTCATTTCGATGAATTTTTTATTACTGTTTTGTATATTTAAAATGAATAAATCTTTTTATCAAAATTTTTTAAACCATTTGCTCAACTTTCTCATAGTTGATGTTAACACATATGAAAAAAAAAAGTTTCGCTCTTATCAGGAAATTATGACCTTTACTTTGTAATAGAGATTATAATAGAGATTAGGAACTTCCTAATCGTTTAATTACTAACCGTGTTTACTGTTTAATTTAGTTAATTTAGCCGATGTTAAGATGATTTCGGCCCATGACCAACATAATTCGGCTCGTAAAATATTAATTTTATGCAATTGAACGGTTTCAATATCTAATTTATGCATTGAATTTGTTATTTAATATTGAAAGCTTTATAAAATTGGGTTCGAATCTTTTTAATTGATGATCCGGATAAGATTTGCAGAATTACTATATTGGGATAAGTACAATAGTGAAATCTTACAACTACCACTATGGTAAGTGATTTTTTTATTAAGCTAACAGCTCAAGTCAATTAATTGAAAGTTGTAGAGCTCACTGAGACGCATCTAATGGTAGTTAGATCATTCAAATTGGCCTAGTGTACGCTGAGATATCATTAACAAATGATTAGATAATGATACAAGGTGGTTGTAAGATTTCAGCATATAATAAAAAACATGCCCAAATTCTAATATAAAAATTCTGCAGATCTTATCCGGATCAGCAATTAAATACTTTAGTATTAACTAAATCCTTAAATCATATGATTTTTAAAAACATATAAATAAAAAACTAAAGTAGTTTTAAAAAGAGTTAATAGAGTTATATTTTTTTAAAATTAACCAAATTTATTAATAAGGCTATGCAAAGTTAATTTTTGGTTCTCATAACATAAAATTTTGAAAAATGATCTGGCAAACCGGTTTAATTTTATTTCAAAAAATTTTATTATGTAATATAAAATTTTTCTATAGATATCTATAAAAAACCATCTGTAATAAATATAGTAAAAAGATTTTTTTAAAATTTTGCAGAATTTTGACCTGGCCAGGTTATGAGAACCAACTTATTAAGTTTTATATTCCAAATTAAAAATTTGGCAATTTAATTCTAATTAAAATTCTTTGAAATTAATGTAATTTGTATTATTAATTTCCTAGAAGTTTAAAAATTACACAAAGATTTCTGATAATCATAGAATACAGATGGCCTGAAGCATCATATAATCATCAGGAATTAGAGATTAGGCCTGGTATAAAATTTAATTTTGGGTTATCTATCCATTTATTAAACCTTACCTGGATAACAACCTGGTTAATCTCAAATGATCCAGTTGATCCAGTTAATTTGTTTAATCTGTTTATGATTATATAAAAATTAGCCCTTTATATGGACAATATTTAAACCAAGATCATCCAAACCAGAAAACTATATTTTCAAAAAAAAAATAATAATTTTTCAACTTTCAACTGACTACTTTGTAGCACCAACTAGAGATGGTAAAGTTCCTAGATCCAGAATCTAAGAACCTAGTTTTTAGAGCCTGGTTCTTAAAAACTAGATTTCAATTTTGGAATCTAGGTTCTTAGATTCATAATAGGTTTTTAGATTCATAGTAGGTTCTTAGGATTTTAGTTTCTTAAATTTAATAGATTTTAGATTTTTAGGTTGAACCAGGTTCTGAAACCATGTTCAGAACCAAGTTCTGGATCAGGTTTTGGAATTTTTAAAAACCAGGTTCTTAGATTTTTAAAATAGAACCTAAAGGTTCCAAACCAAAACTAAACCTAAACCAATCTAACCATCTCTAGCACCAACTATGCTTCTATTGTTAACCTGTAATGTATTATTAGAAAGATTAATAAGTGGTATTTTAGAATAAAATTTGTAAAACATAAATTTCTTATAATATTCATTCATTTTGCATGGTTCTTATATAATGTATATTTCTATTTGAATTATCTAGTTGTAGAATGTTTAGAATTATGTGATACAATAAGGTAAATCATACAATGCAATAAATATAAATATGCAATTTTATATATAAATTTTCTTAATTATGTGATTTAGTAATTCACAGGATCTTTCAGAATCAATTTAAGTTCATTTATTATCTTTGTCAAATCATTTATCTACTAATTACAATCTATGCATGTGACCAGAATGCCTTTTTTGTTTGATTATATGAAGCATTTGAAATACGAAAATTTGGTAAATTATACATATCTTATGCTTTTACATAATCCTAGATACCCTATTTGGTTGGCATATTTATGATCCGGTTAATTAAGAGAGTACCTTCTATCTGATACTAAACTAGCCAATCAAATTCAAGCAAATAATATATACAAACTAGACAGTACTAGACCAAAACCAAACTTAAGTCAAGTTTAAGTTTGGTTCAGATTTGGTCCAAAGCCTGCAGGCTGAGTTTAAATATATTTATATACAGTCAAAATTATAAGTGCCCCCCTAACTTTTTAAATTAAAAAGATATAGCTTTGAAACTTTCACAGTAAATAGTACTCAATAAATATATATCAGTGAATTTTTTTCATGATTTTTTAATTACTGCAACAAAAATTAGATGAAAGCCAACTTTTTGATTGATTTTTTTTTTAAAAAATAAAAAAAAAACAATTGAAATTAATCAAAAATTAATAAAAAATTAGGATCAAACTCAAAAATTTCAAAAATTTAGTATGTTAAAATTCAAGTAGTGACAAAAAATTTGAGTCGATTTTATGAGATAGTTGTTGAGAAATTTTTTGTATTTTAAATTTAAGTATTAGAAAGTATTAGGGTTCCTCAAATTCAAATCAAATCAAATATTGGATCAATTTGAATTTGATCAAATCAAATTGACCCTGATTTGAATTTGATTTGATTCAAATATTTGAATTTGAATTTGATTTGAATTTGAATTTTTAATAGTAATTTTCAAATCAAATCAAATATTTGTCAAATCAAATCAAATTTGGCCATATTTGAATTTGATCAAATCAAATATAGTCAAATTTGAATTTGAATTTGATCAAATATTTGATTCAAATATTTGAAGATCAAATCAAATTGCAGAACCCTAGAAAGTATCATAGAAAAAAAAGTTGCGCGACTAGGTTTTTATTCATTTTAATATAGAAAATAAATTATTTTCTATATTAAAATTAATAAAAACCTAGTCGCGCAACTTTTTTTCTATGATACTTTCTAATACTTAAATTTAAAATTCAAAAATTAATTTCTCAACAACTATCTCATCAAAACGACTCAAATTTTTTGTCACTACTATAAAAATGCTTGAATTTTAACATACTAAATTTTTGAAATTTTTGATTTTGATCCTAATTTTTTATGAATTTTTGATTAATTTCAATTGTTTTTTTTATTTTTTTAAAAAAAAATCAATCAAAAAGTTGGCTCTCATCTAACTTTTGTTGTAGTAATTAAAAAATCATAAAAAAAATTCACTGATATATATTTATTGAGTACTATTTACTGTGAAAGTTTCAAAGCTATATCTTTTTAATTTAAAAAGTTAGAGGGGGGTCACTTATAATTTTGACTGTAAGGGAGGTTAAAGTATTATAGCGAAGTGGATATTGTGGTGAATTGAGATATTTTGTGATCCTGTAATCAAAATCAAATAAAATTTGGACCAATCGATTCCTCTCATGGAGAGGAATCGAATAGTATAAATTTCAATTGATTTAGACCGCTATTTTGTAAGATATTTAAGTTAGTTCATTTTTGTATATTTATTAATATATAGTCAATACTATAATAAAAAGGTATTGTGACAAACGTTAACATCTCATGACTATCTCGTGACCCCGAAATCAGAATCCAATAATTTTTATGCCATTAGATTTCTCTCATTGGGAGAAATCAAATGGTAAGGAATCAAATGGTATAAAAATTGTTGGATTCCGATCTCAGGGTCACGAGATATCAATGATTCACCACAATCCCTTCCAATACAAAAAATTACAATATTTTTCATAAAACTTTAAATTCAAGTAGCTTTGGATCTAGTAATCAGAATTGAGTATTTTTGGTATCAATCGATTTAGCTTAATAAGACGAATTAAATAATACCAAAATCATTTGATTTCGATCAATATATTACATGATATGAGCCAAAATGGTTAACTTCACCATAATACCTTAATCACTCTTATATTTTTTGGTGCTGAACAAGTTTACTTAGTGCATGAAATTATAATTAATTAGTAAAATTTTGTAAATCATAAGATTTTATAAAATTTTATTAATACAATTCTATAAAATCTTATAATTCACAAATTTTTATTAATTAACTCTAGCTTTATACACTAAATAAACTTGTTCAGTATCCAAAAATACATCAAATTAGTATAATTAATTTTATTTTATTTGAAATTTTAGATATTGGATGCACAATTTTTGATTTTTGATCAAAAAGGTCAAATTTAAGTATTTTTTCCAAATTTCAAATAAATAAAAAAGATTCTACTAATTTAATGTATTTTTAAATACTAAACAAGTTTACTTAGTACATGAAGTTATAATTAATTAGTAAACTTTTGTGAATCATAAGACTTTATAAAATTTTATTAATAAAATTCTATAAAATCTTATAATTTACAAATTTTTATTAATTAATTCTAACTTTATGTACTAAGTAAACTTGTTTAGCATCAAAAAATACAGTTTATCCTCATTAATATCAACCCTGTTAATATCAATCTCTTGTTAATATCAACTTTATCAACAAAACAAATTTTCATATATAAAAATCCTTCACATATACGGTACAGGACACCTAAAGGAGGAAGTCATATGACTTGTCCCATTTTTAAAAATTTATAATCAAATTTGATGTTTTTTGAAATTCTGCATTTTGATTGGTTAAAAATTAATTTTTAAAATTAACCAATAGCAGTGAGCCAAAACACGTGACTTGTCCCATTTTAAAGTAATTTTTCCGTATCATATAAAAATAGCACACTTTTAAACTCATATATATTAAAAATATATAATAAATATTAAAAAATTAGAGCTGCTAAGTTGTAGTAAATTAGTTAAACTACAAAATAGTGGCTCATTTTTTTTGATATTATTTTTATATTAAATGCTATTAGCTTTTAAAATTTGGGAAGCCTTTAGGTGTTCCGCACTATATCAACTTTATTAAGATCTCTTATTGATATCCCTATCAACATAAAATAATTTTTTTATAATAAATATTCCCTATTGTATCCCTAGCCAATAAGAATTAATTGATAATCCACTAGTCAACTGAAAAGTGACCATAGTATAATGTGATGTAGATTACATATAAAAGTTACTATAGGCAAAATGTGGTATGCTTCTATTTAAAAATTTTTTTACTAAGTTAACAGTACATGTCTAATAATTGAAAGTTGTGGAGCTTGTTAAGACATATCTAATAGTGGTTAGATTATTCAAATCGGCCCAGTGAATAGCAAAATATCATTAAAAACAATTGGCTAACTATATAAAATCTCTATGTAAACTAATATTGTTTACATAGAGATTTTATATAGTTAGCCAATCATTTTTTGATGATATCTCGCCATCCATTAGTCCAATTTGTATGATCTAACTACAGTTAGATGCATCTCAATGAGCTTTACAACTTTCAATTAGTGAACATGTATCGTTAACTTAGTAAGAAAAATTGTTTAGATAGAAGCATGCCACATTTCGCCTATAGTGATTTTCATATAACCTGTATCACGTTACATTATGACCATTCTCTAGTTGACTGGCAGTTTATCAATTAAATAAAAAATCACATAATATAACAGATTTACCAATCAATAAAATTGACAAGTAATACTGATAGTATACTTATCTTTTGTTTTAAAATGCAGTTTTTTATTGGTTAAAGCTTTATAATATATAAATAGCCAATCCTCCTTTGTTATCAACTTTAGCATATATCAACCAAATTACTAGATTCAAATAGTTTAATATTAACGAGGGTTAACTGTATATCAAATCAGTATAATTATTTTTATTTTACATAAAATTTTAGATAGAATGTTGCTAACTTTCATTCTAGATAATATCACCTAGTTCAGAAATCGGATCGGAAATCAGGTCGAAAGCTGGTTCAAGGCCTGGATGAACAAGTTGATGCACCTGCACCCAGATCACGTGGTCATATGATCAATGTAAAACAGGACATATATACGAACGCACGTACATAAGTATTATATTTTTTCATTTGATTTATTTATTAATGCAAAAATTGTTACATTTTCAGTACTCACATAGATGTTATTTATTTAAGTAATCCAGTTTTAACAATTCTCTATTGCGGTTTAAACTATGTTAAATTCTTATACACCACTTCATACAGCTTGTGTTGCTTCGCTTATGCTCAGCAACACAGACAGGGCTCGCTTCACTCACCCTGTAGTCAATGTGCTTCAGCTATCGCTCTGCTTCGCTCTTTTTCATAAATATTCGATACGACTACAACTAATCTACTTTAATTTACCCTAACCCTAACACTAGCCCCAATTTAATAGCTCACCAAAATTTCACAATGAGCAATACAAACAAATATACACTTAAAATACCCAAAAACTACAATAAAGAAAGAATAGTTTAACCCAAATTTTGCTTATAAAACAAAAAAAAAGTGAACACTCTAACTATGCCGATTCCAAAAACGACGAAATTCATACTGGCAACTCTCTAACAACGATGATACAACTTTACGTGTCTAACTACAGTGACAGCAGCTCCAAAATAACACAGCACCAAAAATGATGAATTCAACACCAGCGATTCTCCAATTATGGTAAACAACATAAACAAGAGAAATCTGTTAGTTGTTCTAAAAAAAAGTAGTCTTAGTTAAACAACGTTTCATGAAGCGAAAGACAAAGTAGCCAACAAAGACTCTATTAACAACACTACAAGCAAGATAATACGGCTCAAAAACGATAAACCCACTAACTGGTTACTCCAATATGACGACAGCAACTCTAAAATTACATGGACCAAAAACGACAAATTCCACACTAGCGTTTTTCTAACAATGGTGAACCACAACTTCAACAAGAGCAATTCCAACTGTCTAAAAAAGTGCCGTTAGTTAAACAAGGTTTCGTGAAATAAAAGAAACAAGGTAGCCAACAAAACTTACTTCAATACGGTGATAGCAACTCCAAATATGAGGTACAAAGCAAAGAAATCTACAAAAGCGATTCTTTAAACATGGCTGTACCTGAAATAAAATAGCGTTGGCTAAATAATATCATATAAGAAAAAAGGTAAAATACAAAAAAAAAAATACTTATATAGATCTTATGTTGTGTAACTGGCATGATAGTGGCATGATTATATAAACAATAACGATCTTCACCTGGCATAGGTGATATTACCTAGGGTGAAAATTAGTTAAAATCTTTTAGATATAAGATGTATAATTTTTGATTTTTGATTAAAAAAGTCAAATTTAAGTATCTTTTCTTCAAATTTTAAGTAAAATAAAAAATTTTGCTAAGGCTATGCAAATAAAATTAATTGGTTCTCATTACATTTCAAGACCCAAGGGCACCCGGGTGTTATTGTTATTATCTAAAAAAATGTTATATAAATTTTTTAAATAGGATTTTGCACCATGGTGCACCCCTCGACGTAATCACGTAATCACATACCGTATATATACTAAGGCCATAAAAATTTATATAATTGGTTTTCATATCCCGCCCACGTCAACAAAGTGAGAGTTAGAAATTTTTTTTTTTATATAACCACTAATAAAAATTTGCCATGTGATAAAATAGATATCAGATATATCTTATTTATAGGCAGATCAAATTCTTTAGTCATTACGATCTTTGTTAGAAGTGCAACACGACCTTTAGCTAGAAATTGTACCCGAGTAGACATTTTTATTATATGACTATAGCAAATTTACCTGAATATCCAGGTAACCATTAGAGATTTTCTTGACGAGTACAATCTCTACCTTTAGCCCATGTTATTAATGAAACATTAATACTTATACATATTATCGACCTACTACTTAGCCCAAAGCTATACTTACTAAATTAACAGTAAATAAGCTTTATGTTCACCACGATTTTTTAGTTAGTAAAAGGTTGTGTTCTAAATAAGTTCCCTGGACAGTTAATTTACAACAGCCAATTAACGAATGCCGTCTTATGAGTATATTCCTGATACCAAATATAAACGTACGTGCTTCAATATGGAATAAATATTTCTCTTGTACCATCTCAAACTAACAAACCAAAATTAAATACTAGATCAATTAAGAAAGGTATGTTATAAAAAGTAAAAAAAGCCATAGCGCAAAAAACTAAAAAAAAAATAATTAATAAAACTGCTCATTGGTTTGTGTTTCTTATTTTAATTATTTTTTACTATACAGGGCTCTATAGCCTTACCGATTTGTCGTAATACCACCTGTTTGTGCTCCACGATCATTAATTTTCAAAATGGATCTTGAAAAAGTTTGAATGTCTTCATGAGTATGAATATGCTTATTTATATAAATATATACCATATCAGCGCTAATTTGTTGTCTTCAGAAATCGCTACGAATCATGTTTTTTATTTAGTTAATATATATACTTTGTAAGTATAGGCATTATTTTTCATATCAACTAGCAAATAAAGTTCTAATTTATAATATACTTTTATTCATATTAAGTTAGTTGAACCTACATTTATTTGTTCATGTGCTTTCCAATGTGTAGTTTGGTCTATAGTTGTTAGGCGAAATCTAAGGCTTTGTACTGGCAAAAGTCGAAACCTTAGTTTCGCTTTCGCCAAAAAAAGTCTAAAAAAGATGAAATGGCGAAACATGGTGAAACTGGCGAAGCTAACAAAATTGAAAGCTGTAAAGACCGGTAAATGAAAGCTAAGTATTATAGGTGTGTTAAATAATATATGTATTATTTTCTGGAAATACATTAAACCCACATTTAATGGTAGCATAACTTGCTTTAACAAAATATAGGTTTCTGCTTCTACTAGTGGTGTCAACTTTCATGAAACTTAATATCTGTCACAAAAGTATTGGTCCTGTGATCTCTATGCCAAATGCGTCAAATCCATAGTCTATCGTTAATGTCGTATTTGATATAATATACCAGGACATATCGATATCTATATAGTAGTTTAGTTTGAATGGCTTAGAGTTCACAGAATTGATACCCTTTGTTAGATATCTTTTATTAGGGTTTTGCCTTTGTGGGTTTCGACATTCACTATCAGTATAGATTAGATGCATACTGCAAGTCGCAACTTTGTCCTTTAGAATTAGTTGCAACCTTTGCATACCCACTTTTTGCTGCAAAAAAATATAAGATCGCAAATTCACATGTAGGGATGGGTTCGGTCACGAACAGTCAAAATTATTCATAGCCAATTTGCTAAATACTGAGATGATTTTTTACTTTTTGAGTAATTAAAATTGGTCAGAATTAAATTCTGGTCATACTATCTTATAAGCGGAAAGAGCGATACTTTCACTGGAACTCGGAATTTCAAAATTTGTAACATTATGACCGGTCATTAAACTTTACCGGCTATGAGTTCCAATGAAAGTATCACTCTTTCCGCTTATAAGATATATAACCAGAATTTAACTCTGAACAACTTTAATTAAAAACTCAAAGTAAAAAATCATCTCAATATTTAGCAAATTGGCTATGAATAATTTTAACCGTTCGTGACTGAACCCATCCTATTTACAAGATCGAAGTAGAGATTTTACTTGTGTAAACATTTACTCGGGTAGAATATGGCTATAATAAATTATAATACCCAGGTGACAGGTACAATCTTTATATTGATGTAATTATCGTTATTAATAAAATCAAAATTATTGCTGTCTTTGTAATATTGATTTAAAATTTAAAAAGTCGTAAGTATTGCAACCCTAATTGCAATATTAGAGATTGTACCCATCAAGACCCGGGTATTATTAAATTACCCGGTTATCTGGGTAACTTATTATAGCCATATAAGAAAAATGTCTATCCGGATACATGCTATAAAAAATCGCAATTAATATTTGCTGCAAGCGCTACTGATACGAGTGTAGATATTATATTACTATTGCATTTTATAAAAACGGGATTCAATGTTGTCAATTAAAATCATAAGATAACAAGTTTTTTTTAATTATCAAAAAAAAAATTTGGTTACTATAAAAAAAAAGCTGCGCGCCCGCGTCACTGACCACTTTCGCATGATATGAAAACCAAGTATATAATTTTGTGTGGCCTAATATAAAATAACATTTGACTTTTTTAAAAAAATTGACCCGGCCGGGTTACGAGAACCAATTTTATTTATTTGCATGACCTAATTTAATGTATTTTTAGGTGCTAAACAAGTTTACTTAGTGCATGAAATTAAAATTAATTAGTAAAATATTGTGAATTATAATTTTTTATAAAATTTTATTAATAAAATTCTATAAAATCTTATAATTCACAAATTTTTATTAATAAATTCTAATTTTATGCGCTAAGTAAACTTGTTTAGCATCTAAAAATACATCAAATTGGTATAATTATTTTTATTTTACTTGAAATTAAGAGAATAGATATATAATTTTAGATTTTTGATTAAAAAAAATCAAATTTAAGCATCTTTTCTCCAAATTTCAAATAAATAAAAACAATATAGTTAATTTAATGTATTTTTAGATGCTGAACAAGTTTATTTAATGCATTAAGTTAGAATTAATTAGTAAAATTTTGCGAATAATAAGATTTTATAGAATTTTATTAATAAAATTTCATAAAATCTTATAATTTACAAAATTTTACTAATTAATTCTAACTTAATGTACTAAGTAAACTTGCTCAGCATCTAAAAATACATTAAATTGGTAGTATTGTTTTTATTTTACTTAAAATTTAAAAAAAAATGCTTAAATTTAACTTTTTTGATCAAAAATTCAAAATTATGCATCTATTTTCTAAATTTCAAGTAAAATAAAAATAATTGATATATTTTTAGATGCTAAACAAGTTTACTTTTTTTTTTTTTTTATATTAGGAGGAACCCCGGGTGTAGCTCCTGCCCCAAACTTTATTAATACTTAAGTAAGTTGACATATTGCCGAAGTACATACATATTATATACAAGTATTGGAACTAGGACTTTAGGTAATACAACCATTTATCCACGGCTAAAACCCACCAGAGCCTTCCATATTTCCATTTATATGACTGACCTGGTTTTGTATATCCCTCTCTAACCAACAATTGGTATTCACATGTCCGCCACTTTACCCATACTACCTAGTATCATCACTTCCAATTTGGTGTATGTTGCCAGGTAGGCGTTTTGTGCTTCCAGATTGGTGTACCTGAGATCCCCTAATAGCGTACTTCTCAGGAGTTCATATCTCAAGCCATGCAGCTGCCTCTACCACATTGGGTAAGTATCTCAAGCCTGTATGCTGCCGTAACTAGCCGGGTTCCTGCAACTTCAGGGCCCAGAATTTTAACATTCCGAATTCGGTAATGTGCGCACGACTGTACTTCCCTCTATGGTAATAATGTAACCGGGCTTGTTTCGCAAATGCTTCCAGCACTAGATATAGTTGGATGGCATCATGAGGCTCAGGGGGACCCTGTTACCACTACATGCACTTGTACTAGCTATACCCGTATTGGTGGTCCCGGCACTTCTTAGCGTCCAAAGACTCCCATATGGGTACGCCCAGAGCCCGTTGGGTCTTGACACGTATATGCCTCCATGCTTTCACCTCTCACTGGCTAGTGAGTTCCGTTTGCCCTTACAGGTTCATTCCGATCCCCAGTACTCACATCCGACCCTTCTTCCAACCTTTACCGATCTCTCCCAAACTACCAAACCAGTTAGCCTGGAAGGATTGGTCGGCCCGGCTTTATGTATCTGACGGACTCCCTCTCCTTGGTACCTAATTCCGTAACATAGGTCCTTTTCCTCCGGTACGACTCCGGCGGCCAGGTTAGTGTCACCTCTTGCCATAGGGCTTTTTCCATCCGGTTCTTCGGTCTCCAGCCGAAATCCCGGTCTTCTGTAGCACTGTTGGAAGGTCTTCCTTACCTTCTTGCTCGGGACTTGCCAAACGGGTTTCAATTGTTCTGGTCCCTTGGATTTGTCTGTGTAACTTACACAACTGCGCCGATGCTCCCATTCGAGATGGTGGTACCAAGGTTACAGGTAATATACCCGACCAATCGATGAACAAATGTTACCATAACACAGGCCTATTTTTCAATTCGTCTCCAGTGGGATTTGAACTCTAGACCTGTCGCTTGGGGGGTGACAACCAGACAGCTTCTCTATGTCGCCACACCCTCTAAACAAGTTTACTTAGTGCAAAACATTTTTAGAAATTAATATAAAATAAAATTTTTATATTTTTAATTATTATTATGAAAATTTTATATTTATTTTGGGCAATTTTGATTGGCTAATAGTACTATATTATATAGCATCTAATAATCTCTCTGCTCTTAAAAAATTAGATGATAAATGTTGCTATCCTAACTTTCTTATAATTAGTCAATTTTATTAAATTGAATTTATATAGTTTAGAGTATTTTCATTCTCTAACTTAGTAAATTTTTTTAAAAAAAATATAACCTTTATTTATAAAACTTTTTTTTTAATCTTAAACAATCATACTAGTACTTTATTAAGATTCTTGAAATCATACTTGCAATTACATAGAACTATCTAATAGTTAAGCTTAGCATCACTCGGCATCCAAATGGTACCTAAGTATGACCTGCTATTAGTGTTGCAAAATGGATCTGAAAATTTAGATCTAATTTGAATCTGTTTACCAGATCCAATTCAAATTCATGATTTATAAAATCTGTCAAATCTGGATCTATTAATGATCTGACCGGTTAATACCCAATTTATATCCAGTAGTATTATATTAATTGCAAGTTAACTATAATTCTAATCAAGTATGTGAATTATCTATTATCTGATACTGTAAAAATAAATATATACAGTCAAAATCATAAGTGTCCCCCCTCTAACTTTTTAAATTAAAAAGATACAGCTTTGAAACTTTTACAGTAAATAGTACTCAATAAATATATATCAGTGAATTTTTTTCATGATTTTTTAATTACTACAACAAAAGTTAGATGAGAGCCAACTTTTTGATTGATTTTTTTTTAAAAAAATAAAAAAAACAATTGAAATTAATCAAAAATTAATAAAAAATTAGGATCAAAATCAAAAATTTCAAAAATTTAGTATGTTAAAATTCAAGCATTTTTATAGTAGTGACAAAAAATTTGAGTCGATTTGATGAGATAGTTGTTGAGAAATTAATTTTTGAATTTTAAATTTAAGTATTAGAAAGTATCATAGAAAAAAAAGTTGCGCGACTAGGTTTTTATTAATTTTAATATAGAAAATAAATTATTTTCTATATTAAAATTAATAAAAACCTAGTCGCGCAACTTTTTTTTCTATGATACTTTCTAATACTTAAATTTAAAATTCAAAAATTAATTTCTCAACAACTATCTCATCAAATCGACTCAAATTTTTTTTTACTACTATAAAAATGCTTGAATTTTAACATACTAAATTTTTGAAATTTTTGATTTTGATCCTAATTTTTTATTAATTTTTGATTAATTTCAATTGTTTTTTTATTTTTTTAAAAAAAAATCAATCATCAAAAAGTTGGCTCTCATTTAACTTTTGTTGTAGTAATTAAAAAATCATGAAAAAAATTCACTGATATATATTTATTGAGTACTATTTACTGTGAAAGTTTCAAATCTGTATCTTTTTAATTTAAAAAGTTAGAGGGGAGGACACTTATGATTTTGACTGTAAAGACAAACAAGTATAATTTCTTAACAATTATAATTAATTGCTTATTTTAGACACTACTAATAATACTGTATATTACTGAAAATAAGCATCTTTTGATTTGTATTATATTTGAAAATAAGCACCTCCTTTAAAATAAATAATTTCTTATAATTAACCATTTTATATTTAATATAATAATTGTAATATCCAATGTCCTACCATAGGGGCATCAAGATCAAAGTGATTTGCAGCTTTATTTCAACTATGTTTGTTTTGCATAAGTAACAACATCAAGTTTTTGTGCTACAGAATATGCTATTTGTTTATATTTGGTAGTTTGATGTTTAACAACTTTTTTCATTTAACAACTTGTAGCATTTTTTGTTTAGAAATATAATTAATTAAATATCTTTATTTGGACCCAGATTATGCATAATTACAGTTATGTTAGTGGCTATATCATAATATCCTAAACTAGTAACTTAATTACTTTGTGGCATTATCATTAGAGAATTGCATGTACTAGCCTTTTCTTGTTACAATCAGGATTGCCTATATGATTGTGATGTCATTGCATTACTGCTTAGGCTTTTTTTTGGTCTGTTGATCTTACTATCAGCTTAAAAAAAAATTGCAAAAAAAAAATTTTTGGTTTGAACCAAAAATAGAAAATAAATAAATTGTTTCTGAAAATAAGCACCTTTTATAATAAAAAGTGTACTTATTTTCAGTAATATATGGTTAGCATTATAATACCATAAGTATCTTGTCTCAGTTTATATATAATTAATTGATACTATACATTTTTTTCAAATTAACTATTTATTCTAATTAATGATATAAATGATCTAACATCTAACACCATAAAAATGAATATATAAAACAAACAAGTATAATTTCTTTAATGGTTATAATTAATTGCTTATTTTGGGTACCACTAATAATAGCTCCAATTGTTAGAATTATAACACTATGAGTATCTCGTCTCAGTTTAGATATAATCAATTGATATTACATTCACATACATGCAATAATTTAGAATTCATCTTTTTTCTTATCAAGATAATCTTTTAAAAAACCTTAAACATATATGTTTAAGCTTGACTTTTTTTCAATTGCTTTTCTTGTTCTATAGTATTTTTTTTTTAAATTTATTTAAATGTCTGGGTTTGACTTATCTTTTTTTCATTTTACTGTTGTCTTTGTAAAATAATCTTTTCTATAATTAATTTTTTCTTACTATTTGCCAGTTTTATAAACTTTATATTTTAACTATTATAATATCTAGATACTGTATACCAATACATTCTCAAGATGAATTCAATAAGTTTGATGAATATGAGCTACCTTCTTTATGCCAAAATAAAATATATCTGGACAAATTATACCCATAAATTAAGCCCAGATAAATCATATACATAAATCATATCAAGATAGTTTGTATTAAGATGAATTATATCTAGATGATTTATACCGAAATGATCATATTCAAGCAAATTATCTCAAAAAGAGTCATACCAAGATGAATTATCTTAGAGCAAATCATACCCAGATGAGCTACAGACAAAACCTGTAGAATGCAATAAGACTTCTGCAAATACCAAGTAATTGTGTATAAAATACCGGTAATACTAATTTTAAGTTTTTTTTTTATTTATTAATTTTATATTTTAATTTATAGTTCTTTTGATGGAAATACTTTAAAAAGCAAGAAGATAGTATTAGTGCAAAGCATAATATTTGTACGAAAATATTTGTTTATAATAAAGAAACAACTTCCAATCTCAAAAAATATCCCAAACTGTATAAAAGTAAATTACCTGAATTGAACAAATTAAATAGAACAAATCAAATATAAAAGGAGGTATCACTGTTTTGGATATATTAAATCGAAACCAACATCATAAACCTTTTAATCAACAAAAATTTATTAGTCTTATTAAAAGTTGGATTATAAAGCACAATTGGTTATTTCAAATTATTGAAAATAATGAGCTTAACTTAATATTTACTTACTTAGAACCTCATGTAGTAAGTACTTAAAAATAGTGTTTAATAATAAATTATAATATAATAAAAATATATATTAAGTATAATTTTTAAATTTTTACAGTACCTTTTGCTAACTTTATAAAAAGACAAATTACAAACAATTTCGAAGATGAACATAAATAGCTTTAACAAAAATTGTGAAAAATCCCTAAATGTATAGCAATTACAATGGATATTTGGACAACCTCTAATTATTAAAAATCATTTGTGGCTATTACAATTTATTATTTAAATACATCATGGAAAATTAAACAAGTTCTCTTTAACTTTATTTTTATGGAAACATCATATACAAATACTGCAATTGCAAGTACTATAGAAAATTGTCTTCAAAAAAATGTGGTTATTTCAAAATTAATGGCGATAATATGTAATAATGCATTTCCCAATATAAAATTTTTAAATGATTTTCTAATTCATTGTCACTAGCTGGTTTCATTTAAATAGTACACTGCAATCAATATGGTGCTTTGGCCATATTTTGAATCTTGCTGTTCAAAATATTTTAAAAATTGTAGAAAAGGAGTTAGAAAAGGTTGTTATTTAATATTATGGTCAAAACAATATTCTTTTGCACTTTAGGGATGTTATAAGCATAATTTAATATATATATTTTTTGTTGCATAAATTAATTAAAAGTATTAGAGGGTTATAACTTTGTCACAAAAAGTTAGTAAATTGAAACCAATTCTAGATGTAGTTACATGGTGGAATTCTATATTTTACATGTATGAATGAGCATTAAAGTTGCAAACAGTATTAGATGCTATAACTTTTGCAAAAGCAGAATTACGTCAATATGTTTTAGCAGAGAATAAATAGAAAAAAATACAATTCATTGTTAACATTTTAATGCCTTTTAACAATAGTTATTATAAAGCTTAAAACAATTAAAAATGCATAAAAAATAAATATTAACATTTAGTCTTAATTTAATTTAGTAACTGTGTTTATATCATCATCTGAATATTTGATACTTTCAATGGTTGTACCTCTCTATTATACATTACTTGAAACACTTAAAGAAAATAAATGAAAAAACAATATACCAGAATAGCTTGTGCAAGAGTGCGAAGCTGCAATTAATAAACTTTTAGAATATTGTCAAAAGACAAATATTTTGCATCTTTTAGCAGTTGTATTAGACCTACAATTTAAAATTAAATACTTTGAAGAACTAAACTGGTCATCTCAGTTTATTAATTAAGTCAGAGATGTGTATATATAATTAGTAATATGAGTAATTAAAAATCTGTCATCAGGCTTTCAATTATGTCTGGTATAAAATATAAAAGCCTGATAACAGGTTTTGTTTTCTTAAGTGTTCTAATTGGTTGAGTGCTTTTATATAATTTTTTATGTGGTTTTAGTATCACATAAATATCTTTCATAGTAGTTCACGCTATTTATTAGAGGAATTGGACCAAATAATACAAAAGCATTAGGAATTGTAAAGTAGTACTTATAAAATAAAACAAATACCAAGAATCATTTGAATATTTAAACAAATTATTAGAAGTTGAACAAAATAATATATACAAATGAGAAAATATAAAAAATAGATTGCAAATTTGAATAAATCAAGAACACTAATAAGTGATCAAAATAATATATGAACACTAAGAAGGTATAGATTTCGTGCTTGGTGTCAGATATGCGATTCCAAAATTAAATCTGGGATATAGTTTATACCAAAATTTCATGAGAGATTTTTTTTGTTAGACTATAGCTCATAACAGCTATTCAATAGAAATAATGATATTGATAATTGTGTTAAAGACTTTTAGCATAAAGCCACTATATTGAAGTAATTTATCTAATGAACTAGATGAATTAAAGAGAATACTTTGGCTCAATATTTTTGCAATCTGATTAAATAGTGTATGAATATAGAAATAGGATTATATAAGGTTATACTTGTCTTACTGATAAAGATTTTATAAATTTCTTATAGAAAAAAATTGTATATAATAAAGTTAATACATTTGTACTAAAAATCATAGTGTCGCATGATGAAAGGATAAAGAGTTACTTGCAGGTTTAAATAGTACTTTTACAGGTAAAATAATCGGGTATGGGAAGCAAACTTGTTGGGAGATTATAGCCATAAAAAATAGATTAGTTGCCAAGTAGGATGTTTGGCATAGCAAAAAAAATTTGGCATGCAACTTGGTATGCCCTTTGCAAAATTTGTACCATGGCATACCACTATATTATTATTATTTATAATAATGTATATATAGTATGTAACTAGTATGTATCTATATTATAAATATAATTTCCTATACTATACCCAGTGGCATGCCAAATTTGTTTTTAGGTATGCTATATTTGCCACTATGGCATGCCATCATTGGCATGCCCTTGCCACTATGCCAGATACCCTATTGCCAGGTCTATTAGAAATGTTTATATAAAGCCAGGTTTGGTATATGTAATATAATATTCAACCAATCAGATCATTAAGATAGACAAATAGAAATTTTTTTTTTTGAAAAATAGAAAATTTAGTATAATAATTAATTATTTTAATTTATTTTGTTAATTTAAAGCATTAAAGATAAATATGAAGATCAATGTATGGCTAGGAAACAAGCTTAAGCTCAACTGCAAAGTTACATAAAAGTATAATATTATGGGTCTATAAACAAACACATATAGAACAACAAAGTGAGCTTGATATATATTTAAGAGTAGGGTAAATATAGATCATTTTTCATATGATCTACGTGGTATATTAGAATTTTATATAGTAAATAAAAAAATGTTTCTAATAAATTTTTGACCAATTTGTATAAAATTTATATCATAAGTAGTTTTAAATAGTTTGTTTATAATAATGAAGTTGCGCAATATTTATTGTTTTAAAAAAAATCAACTTTACATAGAGGCATCCATAAATAACGTTATACAAGGGGGGTTGGATGAACGATAACGTTTTTCTCAATAAGTAGAGGGGGTCAAAAAAATATAACGTAATTTTTTTAGAAAAAATTGGCTAAAAATTGAACCAGTGGTCCAAATTTAATGATTTTGGTACCATTCGATTCATTTCGGTGAGAGGAGTCGAATGGTACTAATTTTATTTCATTCGGATCACTGGATCAAATTTTATTGGCCAAATACTATTGGTTATTATGTTTTCTTATAAAATTACTAAAAAATCAATAGTTTTTTGCGAATAACTATTGATCCAGTAATCCAAATGAAATAATTTTAGTACTATTGGATTCATCTCACTGAGATGAATCGAATGGTACCTAAATCATCCAAATCGGATTACTGTGTCACAATATATTCAAGTTTTTGTAAAATTTTATATATAAACATACGGATTTTGAAAAATTTTTTTATATAGTAGGGGGGTCCAGCGCTACTATAAGGGGGTACATAACATTATTTATGGATGCCCCTATATAATTAAATATTTGTAGGATGTTATATGATTTTTGTAGATTGTACAAAGAATTAATTGATCAGATCATATGATATTTACATATAAATCATATTGTTACAGTACCGGAAGCCTTCTTTAATTCCGATAGAGTAACAATCACACGGCTCCTGAGATCCCTTACTTTGGGCGTGAAGCGGTGTGCAAGAGGGAAGTATAGTTTCTTTTATGTCTGTAAGAAACTACACACTTCTCTGAGGCAGTTCGGTATAAAACAACAAGAGATAATACACAGTTTATTAATTGAACAAGAGGGCTATTCCAAGGTGTCTGTTCCTTAGAAATCCCAAGAGTTTATTAATAATAAGAGAGAAGGATAAATAATATAAAGGTAAAGATAAAATACAATGTCTGGATCTATCTAAAACTAAGGGAAATAAGGTGGGTTTATATATCTATTAAGCTAAGCGTCGCTAAGCGTCGTTAAGCGTCGCTAAGCGTCATTAAGCGTCACTAAGCGTCGTTAAGCGTCGCTAAGCGTCATTAAGCGTCGCTAAGCGTCGTTAAGCGTCGCTAAGCGTCATTGAGTGTCATTGCACATCAATTTCACATATCACTATTACTAAATACAGTTATTACAAAATTTCCTTATTAAGTTCTAATTTTCAAACTAATTTCTACCAAAATTAAAACCTATTCTATAACAATATGATATCATATAAATTAGTTAGACAAAGTTGATCTACAATCAATTTTATATGAAATTGGAAATTTGTACACCCTACCCTTAATGATGCTATTTGTGAATCAGCACACAGATATTTTAGTATAGTGGCAGATAAAGTCTAGTTATCTGAATTTCACAAAATATGCTAGAGATTGTCTTCCAATTTCTATGACAAGTGTTTCTAGTGAACAAATATTTAGTATTAGTAAAAATATAATAATTGAGAAAGACAATCGATTAGATAAAAAGACTGTGTGTACTGCAATGTATTTGAGATCATGGTAGCGAGAATTAGAAGGTTAACAAACATATATATATATAATATCTAAAATAAAAATTTTTTGTATAATTCTTGCAAATTTTAATAAATTTTGAATTTTTACTATAGTTATATAATTCATAAAAAACATGATTTAAATCACTTTGAAATTAATTACAATATAAAAAATTAGTTTTGACATGAACAGAATTATGCACTACAGTATCCTAGACACTCTAATTAGAAACAATTTAATTATTTTTTAAAAACAATATAAATTCATTTTGCTAACGATCTTTTTTTTTTTTAAAAAAATAAATATAATAAAAATAAGAAAAAAATGCTACCTTTTTTTTTATTAAATTCTATTCTTATTGTTGGACATATACAATTATATGAATGGAATATACACATTTTGTACATATGTACATATGTACTCAGCATCATATAATATTAATTTTGTTGATTCCAATATACAATTTGAACAACTAAAAAAATCTGGATCAAATCTGGATCAGATTCGGATCTATTTGATACAAATCTGAATCTTTACTTGGATCCGATTTGGTTTTTTGATTTGGATCTGAATCTTTAGAAATATCTATCAGATCTGGTCTGTGCAAAACACTACTTGCTATACTAGGACCCCAAAATATACATAAATAAGTTAGATATTAGTTTGCTTATTTTTGGTATTTTTTATACAGATTTTTTCATTTATAGTAATTTTTTGCTTATTTTTGAGATTTTTTCTACAGATTTTCCTATTTTTAGTAATTTTATAATTAACCTAACCTATCTATATATATTTCAGGGTCCTGCTGTACTGCTTCAAACTAAAGAAACTGCTTTCTAACTACTTAAAGTTACTAATAGAAGGGTTTTTTCCTTTTTATGACAAGTACTAACAATGTCTTTCAAACTTCTTTCTTTACGCTAGCAAATAAATACTTTTACTAGACTTACTAACTTTTTTTAATTTTTTTACCTAGTCTCTAGAATAAAAAACATATATCCATATTCATATAAACAAAAGTATTTAATAAAAACAAAGAGGTAAAAGAAAAAAAGAGTAATACTATTAAACCTAAATGGCAACCAAAATCAAACAAACATAAAAAAAAAGAAATAAAAAGAACAAAAAAAAAAACTAGTGCGAGATAGAAAAAAAATATAACAGAATTGATATCAAACTTGATATTAGCTATAAGACTAATTTAAAAAATTATATAGACTGCATAAAGTATTTCACTTTACAAAATACTATATTTATATATAATAGAAAATATCAAAATATACTAAAATATGCCTCTAAAAACATTTTGAAAAGAAATTTCATCTTAGTTTCTTTTTCAACAAATTTCACATATTATTCATTGTTTATTTTATAAGTACCTCATAACTTGATTTCAATTAAATAGGCACATTCCCAATTTGAACAAAGTAAATATTGCTGATTTTTTGAAAAGGGTAAGTTAGATTTTCTACTTTTTAGCAAATTTCAAAAAAATCAAAAAAAAAGTTAAGGGTACAAAATTTATAAAGAGTGTAAGTTTTACGTTTTGTAGAATAGTATAATAACCAAAAATATGTTTTTGTATAGACTTCTACATCTTTTGATAAAAAACTCTAGAGCTTTAGCCCTGTTACATTTTCTATAGCAACAAAGTCTTCCACCCAGAGAACCAAACCCACAAGAAGAAATCTTTTTTAGCTCTATTTTAGTCTTCTCATATGCAATCTAAAATCCTGTATTCTAGTTGCTTTTAGATGAAGTTTTTGTTATATATAAAAATACTATAGCCGTTTCAGTGTTGTCTTCCTCTACAATCACCTTCTATACAATTACAAACTCTATACAATCATATAGTATTTTGATACCATTTGTTTTATTATTAAAAAGCCCTTTATATAATCACAAAACGCTTATAATCACTATTATATAAAATTTTTTATTTAAAAGTTATTTTATTAATAAAATTCTTTCTATGCAATCATATTTTAAAAAAAAATTCTATCTGTATGCATTATAAGATTTGGTAAGTTAGCTTTGCTGATAATTTTGTCCTATATCTCTCACTTCTGTATTTGTATAATTCTTTAAATTTACCTTTTATAATTGTATTTCTATAGTCATTAATTCTACCCTAGTTGTATTTGTATTCTTTGTGGCTTAATACATACAACATGAAATATCATGTATAAACTTGATAGAATAAACTATCTGTGTAAAAGAATATGTAAATTAGATTTATATACTATAATTTTAGCTATAACTGTTATAAGAAATTATAATATATGCTCCCATTAATTCAAGAGAAATGTCTGTACTAGAAATATAAGTGTATGGTTTTACTAGCATCTAAATCGAAGGCAAAATTTTAAAGCTGATTGGTGTATATTTTTTCTTATGATCATTACCTGTTTTATGTAATATAAAATTTCTAATTTTAGAGGAAGGTTAAAGCAAAGTAAAATTTAGTTAAGAGGTTTATATATTTATATCAAGAATGCAGCAGTTTATGCAGCATATAGATCATATATTAACCTCCACTTTAACCCAATCCAACAAACTTATCATAAATTGGTCATAAGATGATTATTTATTGCAAAAATTTGTTCTTCTTTAGTAAATAATTGGCTTATATGTGCTACTGCGTGGCACATATAAGCCAATCATTTACTTTGATGAAGTAATAATCTGATATTATTTGTAATATTTCATTATTATGATCAGCATTGATTTTTGAAAAATTCTTTTTGGTTGGAATAATGATTTTCATTTATTTACAATATACTAGTATGATCACATAAAATGTATTAGGGATGGTTTAATTAAAGTTTTTGGTTATGGCCTATAATAATTTTTGCAAAATCCTTTTTTCATTTTTGGAAGAAGTCACATTTTTACATATATAGTAACATCATAAATTGATTATGCAATATAATGCAAACATGACATTATTGATTATAAAATTTGAAAATTGTGCTATCTAAATTTATAGTTTGTCCATTTAAATATTTAATTGGTTACCTGCACATTACAACATTTTGATCATTCAAAATTTATAATAGTAGTTACTATAATATTCTAAAAATCTGTAACATTTTGTACCCCAGTATATTTTGGTATCAAATTTGTGATTAATGGAGAATGAATCTGTTTTCTTGGTGTTAATAGTCACCTGATTGAGCAAAAATAAATAAAGCATGTTATAATTGAAGCACTTAAACTAATGGTCTGCTTTTGATTAATTTATTTTTATTAGTGCTAAATGAGCCAGTGTTTTATTTATAATATGAATGTAATTTAGAATAAATCTGATAGGTATTTGAAAATAGCTCTAGTTAATAATATATACAGTAGTTGTGGTTCTAATTTATTTTACCTTTATTAAGTCACAATATTTATTTTTAATATAAGCTGTGATTATATAGAGGTAGCCTTTATATAGTCATACTTCTTTATAATCACCATTTTACTACCATATTGGTGTGTGCCCAACTGTGTGATTATATAGGAGGATGACAGGACCCCAAACTATATAGATAGGTTAGGTCAGAGAATGTGTTGCCATTATAGACAAATTAAATGAAGTAAGGTTTACATTTGCGTATTCTTTTAAAAAATTATTAAAAAGGTTAAAATTTTAAATTGCTTATTTCTATATTAAAATCCTATATACAAAGGTTTATTATTTGTATATTTTTAGCATAAATTTGGAAATAACAATACTATAATTTCCAAACAAAACAAAATTTTTATTTTGAAAATAAGCTACCTCTAGGAAAACAACAAATATCGTGGCTCTTATTTCCTAAACCAGAATTATTCCCACTATTATATATATGCATATTACAAAAATAGTTACCTTGTATATGCTCAATAGTCGAATCTTTTTGATTGAGATTTGCATAAATTAATTAAAATAAATAAACTAAAAAATAAAAGTAAAATAAAACGTACATACATATTTAATAAATTAAAATAAAAAAAACGTGTTTAAAGATTAATAAATAAATAAAAAAAAACTAAAATAAACTAAAATAATAAAACAAACACGCAAAAGATACTTAATCTTTTTTTTAAATTTTTAATGTTTTTTTTAAATTTTTTAATGTTTTTTTAAATTTTTTAACATTTTTTTTAAATTTTTAACGTTTTTTTTGAATTTTTTTTATGTAAAAATATTTATTTTTTTTATTTTTCGATTTTTTTTATTCTTATTTTTTTAACGTTTTTTTGAATTTTTTTTTTAATGCTATTTTTTTAATCTTTTTATTTTATATTATTTTATTTTTTTTTCGTTCTTTATTTTTTATCGTTTTTTATTTTTTTATTTTTTTATTTATTTCGATTTTTTTTTATTTTTATTTTTATTTTTTTTTTATTTTTCGATTTTTTTTTATTATTTTTTTTATTTATTATTTTTTTAAATTTTCTATATTATTTATATTTTATTTAAAATTTTTTTATTTTTAACATTATTTTTAATATTTTTTCTTTATATATTTTTAGTTTTTTTATTTTTTACTTTTTTTTT
>QKWP01001291.1:21627-39347 GCA_003550325.1 Gigaspora rosea | reverse complement strand
CCTTAATTTTTGTGTAACAATGCCCGTACTAAGTTAAGTACATTTCCGTCTGTATTTTTATTATAAAATTACTAGTAATTTTCAAATTGTGGCTTAGCACAAAAAATTTTTTCTAAAAAAAAGAACTTTTTAGAAAAAAAATCATATAAAATCAAAAATAAGACTTAAAGTTATCAAACTTTTTAGACATAATGCTCCATATCTAACAAATTATAAAGAGTTATTAAAATCATAATTAATAATTAAAATTAGCAGATAATCAGGTTTAAAATGTGTCATAATTTAGTACTTTGTACTAAATTTAGACGGGTAAATCCTATCCATTAACTTAGTAAGAAAAAACTTATAGATGGAAGCACGCCACATTTTGCCATTCTCCAGTTGATAGATGGATTATCAATTAAGCAAGTCATATGATATACAAAATCATAACATGTAGTCCTGATTTGATTGGCCCGTGGTCACATGATATGCATTTATAGAGGAATTTATATAGATGGGCCAAGAAAATAGTATGCATATGCAGAATAAAGAATATGCACTTATTTATTAAGCCCGTCAATGGGCCAGACAATTAATATGCATTTAAAGAGGTTATGTATTTAGGGGGAATGCATTTAGAGATGTCTGACTGTATTTTGTTGTTTTTAGCAAATTGGGTCAAAATTGGCCAAAATCCAGTTATGACTATATAAAAGATGTCCAGGGAGTGTCCAGGATCCTGTTTTTAATTAGCTTACAAAAGCATAACTAGCTTGCTTGAAAAAAGAGTTTTGACGAATCACCTGGTGGGAAGTACAATATACGAAATAAAGCTTCCTGGCCTAACTAACAGTAGAACACCAACCGCTTTACAAAAAGTTGGAAGCAGTACAGAAATATATTACGAAATCCAGTTGGGAGTAGCTGTGTCATATAGGAGGAGTGAGAGCTAGCTTGCTGAGGTTAGGGGTGGTTCACACTCGGACTAGTTATGCAACACAGCCAGTCTCACCTACCTTTAGGGGAAGTATCTGCTAACCAATCCAGATAGCATATCTGCAGTAATATATGATAGATTACTGAGAGTAGTGGGTAAAGCTTAGCTTGGCCCCCACTAGCAGTGTTGTACACGGACATTGTCCCGCTGATTTTTCAGGGACACGGACAGTCTGGGACGGGACGTCTGGGACATGTCCGCAATAATGTCCCAACATGATACATGTCCGCCAGGTAAAACCAATCAAATTGCGGAATTATACGAATTTTATTGGTAGATGATCACGTGTTGAGTCACAAAATGTCCGGGACAAAAAAAATTCTGGGCGGACATGTCCTGGACTGTCCGCCATTCGTGTCCGTGTCCCATGACAACACTGCCCACTAGCGCATAGGTAATCTCAGGACACCAAGGTTTAGGAAGTAACCGTAAGGTTATGATCATCTGGGCAAGGCCCTTGCATCTACTTGGAGTATAGGATCGGCAATATGAGAGAAGTGGTAAATATAGTAAGTAGCAGAATAACAAAATAGGGAGTAGTCCAAAAATCCAGGTTATACAGAAAATAGGGTATGGAAAGCTCTGGTAGGTTTAGGTCACAGATAGTCAAGAATACCTGAGTCTCTTGTACTTAATATAGTATAATATTGTATCATATAAATATATACAAATATATACTTAATAATAAAGTTTTCGAGGCACGATCTCACCTTTAAAAAAGAAAAAAAAATGAAAAAAAAGAGTTTAAAATATATAATAACTTTATAATAATTGTTCAGAGCGTAGTGGAGGACTTTATATATTTACATAAAATAATACAAAACTTACATTCTTGATGCATCAATAAACATATATCAAAAATGTAAATTCTGTATTTGGTGTCTGTTTGCATGCATATAATAGTTACTTTTTTGATGCATCATATTGTTTTGATTTGTATTGTATCAAAAAGAAATTATATTGTGCTTCAGACACACAATGCTATGCATTATCCTAGTATTAAATTAAAATAGTTTATGATGCTTAAAGCTTTACTTAAAAATAAAAAGACTTTAGTAAATAGTTTTATATTTTGGGAAATGCCCAGATCTGATATTTTTAGTACTATTTAAGGACACAATAAAAACTTGTTTAATTTTTTTTAAGTAATAAACAGATTCTATTTTATTTATTCATAGTTTATATTTAAAATAGTTTATTATATATTGTGGAATACATATTATAATTTTATGTTTGATATTTAATAATAAAAAAATTTATATATTTTTTTTTTTAAATGTTAAGGTGAGACCTTGCTTTTATCTTTATTAAATTTAATAGAAACTTTTTACAATACTGAAAGAAATTTCATTTTTTTTAAATCTAATGCTAAGAATAAAAACTTAGATATATATCTAAGTAAACCTAAATACTTATCTGCGGCCTAAACCTAAAAAAAAAAAATTTATATTTTATACAATGATAGATATATATTACGCATAATTTTTCTTGACTAAATTAAAATTTATTTAATTATTTAGTCTATGAGTTGTTGTATATATATATGTATTATATGAATTTAAGGCTTTTAGTACTATAGTACTATACATAATCAATAATATGTATTATTAATAATAAATAAAAAATTTTGATTGGCCAGTTGGTACATGATCTGCAAAATAACCAATTATGATACTATATTCAATTTACGTAATCAACCAATTGCAAAAAAGGAGTATCTTTTTATTCTGTATCCAGGGTAGAGCCTTTTATTCTATATTTGGGGTATAAGTTTTTATTCTGTACTGTCTAAATATAATTGGTCCAAATTTTAAAAAAACTCAAAAAAAATTTTTTATTATATACTATTATTAAAGATAATTTGTTATTAAAAAAAATATAAGTAGCAAAAAGTACAAAAAAAGAACTCTTTCCACTAATTATTTGGTCCAAATTTTTCAAAAAGGAAAAATCAACTTGTTAAATAGTTTTTATTTAAAAATCTGCTGCACAGTTATTAATACAAAACATTAACACAATAATTTCACCTGCAAGATATCAAAATTTATCTTACACTAAGTTCACTTACCTTTTTTTTTACTACAAAATAGTTTTTTCGTCAAAATTTTTGGCTCAAAAGTGGCTTTTTACTTACACCTGTAGCGCAGATCACTGTTTATATTAGTAATTGCATACTACTATTTTGGGACAAATAAACAAACATGTCCGATTTACTTTAACATCAAAAGTAAACAAACAACAACAACGGGCAAACCAATACAATGTGACCTAGATTAGTGACTCAACATCTACTTATAGAAGTTCTAGAACACTTATGTCTACAAATATAGAAAGAATCCTCAAATACAAAGACTTTTTTGTCTTTATGACACAAGAGCCATTATATCCTGATCAAGAACTCGAATGGGAGATTTCAAATTTGGATAAGACTATTGCAAAGTGGCTTGGTATCAATGATCTCAATATGATCTGCCTAATCAGAAAATAAAGAAAATGGCCTCCTAGTTCCACACACTTATAGAAGTAATAGTAAGAGTGGAATAAGTTCAAGACAAGGTAACGTGTTTAGAGGCCCATCCCAAGAAAGGTTTAACAAACGTCTTTTAGAAGAAGGTCAAGTAGACATACTCAAGGAAATTTTGGGAAGACTCACGGCAATTGAGAAAAAGTATAAAATCAATTGTCCTGACCGCTCCTAAATTGTCGCACCAGTTGAACTAATGAAACGAGACCAACAGATGGGTTGGTCTTTAGCAAACGAACTATTAAATCTACCATACGCATCCAAAATAGAACTCAAGACAGCAACACCTAACATCAACGGGCTCAAAGCGAATAGTCAAAAAATGGATGCGTTACTTGAATGGGCAGAGCAAAAGAGCTTAAATATTATAGGAATTACAGAAACAAATATTACTAGTAAAGAAGGGTTTTTTTTGTTGAGAAATAGGAATAACTTTACTGGTTTCTGGTTCGACTGTAGCAGCTATAAGAAGAAGGGTTCAGGAGTAGGCTTACTCCTCAGAAAGGAATTAAGTATATATGCAGGCAAAGTTGTTAAACACAATGAGTATTTGCTAGAGGTACATCTTTTCTTCAGGCATTTAGACATTACTATCTTGTCAGTTTACATTTCTCCAAACAATAAACCTCTAGCAAAAAAGATTCAACAGAAAATAGTTAAGGCATATATAAACAGAGAAAAGGACTCTTACTTTATAATTATGAGTGACTTTAATAATGTTTCTAATAAAGATTTAGACAAGCTGGCATGGGCTGAAATATCGACAAACAAGCACCTGCTGCTTTACAGATGGTTCTATAATCAGGAATTCCAGGACTCATTCAGAATTTTGAATCCACAGGTCAAAAAGTTTACATGGTCAAATGGTGAATCCAGTTCTAGGATAGACAAGATCTGGATAGGAAGCAATTTGAACAATAATTTGGTATCAGCAAAAATTTACAAGATGTCAACTTGCACAGGAAGCGATCATGATGCGATTTCAGCTACAATTGTCTTGGAAAGAAATGGGATCATACATGCAATTAAAAAAAGAGGTAATACTAACCAACGTCTACTCTTCAATTACGATCATATGACAAAAGAAAAGTGGGAAGATTACAGTGGAGACCTCGAAAGTTTCTTAAAGAATAGACCTAGTATCAAACCCCTCCTCGAGAACAATTTAGATTTACTACTCGAATCAACGAATACAAAAAGGCTAGACAAAATATGGGACTCCTTTGAGAAGGGCATGTTATATGCAGCACGGAGGAACATCCCCTACAAGAAACTAAAAGGAGGGTCCTCAAACAAACCAGGAGCTAATACGGATAAAAACACAACGCAAGCGCAATACTAAAGAAAAACGTAGTCTTTCTTAGCAGAATATACAAAGCACTAAAACGCCATCTCAAAGTTACCAAATTAGCAAATCTACCGGAAGATATAATAGCAGATTTCAACCAACAAGTAAAGAGAATTAATGAGAAATACGGTCTAGAAATTTTCCTGAATAAGAACTTTTCAGCTGAAGATTCCCTAGCTGAAATAAAAGGATGGTGGTTTATTCTAAATAAGCGTTGGGCTTTAGAAATCCAAAAAGAAAAGACTAAACGTATTAAAAATTTTGTAAATCAGTGTTGTGAAATGATTAGGAACAAACAAGAAAGAATGCTATATAGCCTTCTTGAAAAGCCTTTTTGCAAAGTCTCGATCGACAGGGTGCTAGATAATGTAAACGGGGAGCGCTTTCTCGCAATAGACCTATCAGAAGTTCTCGCAAAAACAGAGGCCCATTTTTAGCAATAGTTTGCCAAAAGGAAAACAAAGTTAGAGCAAATGTCCTAAGAGTGGAAAAATATATATAGCCCAATGAAATGGATCAAAGAAGACTGGTATAAACCACTCGACCAGGAAATCTCGAACTCGGAATGGAACTTAATGCTGAGTGAACTTAAAAGCAATACAGCACCAGGAATTTCAGGAATCAGCTATATCTTAATTAAACAGGCAGTACCAACAACTCAGAGAACATTTAGAAAATTTGCAGATTTGTGTCTAGCATCTGGTTTGATCCCAGAAAGCTGGAAAAAAAGTACAAATTTATCCTATCCCAAAGGAGCCAGAATGGGATTTTAGCTTAAACTCAGTGCATCCAATAGCTTTACTAGAAACCTTTCGCAAATGCGTCACAAAGATCCTAACCAAAAGGCACACAGGAATTTTAGAAGAAAAGGAAATTTTAAGATAACCAAACTTTGCTGGTCTGCCCAGAGAATTGACTTCGGAACCAATTCACCTCTTGAATAGTTTAATAGAGGTGGCAAAAGAGCAGAACAAAGAAATTTGGGTTCTTCTACAAGACATGAAGAAGGCCTTTGACTCGGTCCCTCTGGACTCTCTTCTCCTGGCCCTCAAACGAATTAAACTACCAGAAAAAACTTGCACCTTTATTCTCGGCCTCTTTCAACAAAGAAAAGTCAAAGTAATTACAGCTTTTGGACACACAAAGGAGATCTGTGCCTTCGACGGAATAGATCAGAGAGAGGTCCTCTCTTCAATTATTTGGTGGATCTTCTATGATCCGTATTTTCAAAACTTTCTTAACGAGTTAAATCCTTTTACTATTCTCTTTCTTGAAATATGATCAAGAGGCGTCTTTTAACCAAAATGTTTTCTGACTATATGTTAGAAAAGTTAACTACCTTTCCTACACTTACAGACCTTACTATTTCACTCAATGAGTAGACTAATAGTTTAGGAAACTCAATTTATGCATTTTATGGTCCTTAAAAAACGTCAAGAGTTTGTGCTGGATATTTAGGATTTATCAGCATATCGCTATACTACAGAATTTCTTAAAAATAAAGTAATGGAAGTTTTATCTATGAATGGTATCCAAACATCATCTATTATCGCCTGTGTTACTGACAATACTTCAAATATCAGTCACAGAACATGTCCTTGTACAAGGGTTTAAAATGTTATTACATATAAATTAAATGAGTTGGCTTACCCAATTTTATATATAAATTTATACAAAAAAATCAATTAAATTAAAATTTATTTAAAAATATACATATAAATTTTTCTTTAAATTTTAAATATATATTCTTTAGTATTTAATAATCTTTAGTTTAAAGTTTTAGATCTTAACTCCAAGTAGTTTGAAAAGAAGCTTTCTTTAAAGTTGATATATTTTTTATTTTTACAACACCTGTAAAATTACATTATTATTTAAAGCAATAATATGATTAGTTAAAAATTCTTTAAAGATTAAAGAAGATTCTATTAAGTAAAGGTTTTTTGTGCCCTAATTGAAAGTTGTAGAGGAGGTTCTTCTAATTTTGATGGTAGTTAGATCATTAAAATTGGCCTGGTGGATTTCAAGATACTTGAGATCAAAGAAGAAATATAAAGATTTGCAAATTCACTATTACACAAAGTATTATAAACTACATCAGAAAAATAAAAATATTAATAATCTGTAGTGATCTTCAAATTTATCAAATAAATGCAAAATCTTGTTTAAAAAATTGTAAGATCTTCAAAATTTAGATTTTTGTAGTTCTTTTGCAAAAAATCTGTGCAAATATTTAAAAAGTATAATCTGCGATAATTTCTAAAATTATAATTTCAATATTTACCTGCTAGTAAGAACATAAGAAAATCAATAAACAAACCAAAATGAAAATAAATAAATAAATAAATAAATAAATAGAAGTTAACTAATGTTCACCACAGGTGATTATCATCTATAATAAATAAATAAATAAATAAAAACAAACAATTTTTATTAAGTAAAAGTTAAATTTTTTTAATATTAGGGTAAAGGTAAGAACTGGGATGGGGCAGGGGGGCATAGTTTATACCAAAATTTTACAAGGAATTTTTTTTTTGCATAAAAAAAAGTAGTTTTATAGTCAAGTTTTTAGGCTAGAAGCAATTTTAGCAATTTTTTAAAAATTTCTTTGTTTTTGTTATACAAAAATTGATTTACATATTACACCTGATTCTGAATTTTAATTGGCAAATTGACTATAGGTGATAATCACCTGTGGTGTAAATTAGAAATATTCAAATAAATAAATAAATGTGATTTTTTTATTTACTTTTTATTATTATTATTATTTTTTTATTCTGATTTTTTTATTTAAAATAATAAAAAAACAATGGTGGGAATAAAAGTAAATTTACGGTTATTCCCATAATAAGTAATAACTGGAATTTACTTTATTCCCATATAAGTACTTATTCTTTTTTAAAATTTTTTTTTAAACGGATTTTCAACAAGGTAAAAGGAATAATTTCCATAAATTATGGCTTTTAGAAGTTTTTAATAAAGTTTTTCAGACTGTATCTGTGATAAAGATGGTGCAAACTATTTAATAATAGTTTCTTAATGAGGATTGGATATAAATAATTCTGACATATTATCATCTTCTTGGACAGTCGAATTGACTAGAATATCTTCTTCTTCATGAGTGCACTTACAAGATGAAGAACTTTCTTCAGCAACTTTATGAAAGTAGATAGTTTTTTTAGTGATGTTTTGATCCATACACTGAATAACATGCTGATGAAGCTTTTCAGATTTACTACTTAGTTCAACTAACAATATTTGCATTTTGCAGTATATTTATTTCCTTTTACTTTATTTTCAGAACGAAAAAACCAGACCAACATAAAACTTGTGTTGGAAGGGACATAGTAAAACCTAAAGGGGACTTGACATTGTAATATTATTAATTATTTATTTAACGATTTTTTTATAAATTTTAAATTGTAAATAACATAATGCAATCTGAATTTCAGATATGTTGTTTTTATTTAAAGATAAAAATTTAAGGCATTTGAATTCTGCCTTTACAAAAGTCTTTATATGTATTTTTATACAATTCGTGTTAACTAATATTTGAATTTTTATTGTCTAGATTTTATTTCTATTCATTTTCAAGTAATGCATAATAATTTTATGTATAAAGAATTATGCATAATAATCTTATATATAGTGAATTATGCATAATGATCTTATGCATAATGAATTATGCATAATGAATTATGTATAACGATTATATGTGTAATGATAAAAATAAATAAATCATTACAGGTAGGCATATAGTAATAATATAAATACAAAAAAGTGCATGATACAAGAAAGTATATCTTCGCGAAAAGTTTGTTAGTATCACATGGCTCACGTGACAACTGCGAACTTTCGAATTGTAAAATTAGCTCAGATTTGACAATGTGATCTTGAAAATTATTTTATACTATAGCAGTGCAATGTTATAGTAAAGGGATTACATTTTTGAATTAGATTTACGAATGTGAAAAATGGCACTAATCATATAACAACTAGCAAACTTTGCAAAAAAAAAGTCAAGTGGAACAATCCTGCATTATAATGCATCTAATATTGCTATCAAAATCAAATAAAGCCAAATATGATTGCAAAATAGTAAAATAAAAACCATAAATACAGTACTATAAGATTCATAAACTTTTTTATTGCAATAAAAAAATATAAGTTCTATCTAATAATATGCAAGTTAATAAAATATCTGTTTTAGTAATTTATAAAACCATAGTATAAAGATGGATTTAAATATATTTAAAAATAACAAACTTGAATAGCAATATTGTAATAATTTTGTTTCTCATATCAACCAATCATATTCACAATAATCTTCTCTGTGATCACATAATAGATGAATGCCTTTCGGCCTAAACGCATGCCTTAGAGGCATGCCCCCAGCATGCCCTTAGGGGCATGCCCATGTATCCATGCCACTTACCCTAATTGACAAACATTTTATAGACAGCTCATTTATCCAATATTCTTAGAGTTAGTTTTTAGTATTTTATTAGTTGTAAATATTTATTTTTGGTTAATTGTCACTTGTAATAATGTTGGCTAAATAAGCTATTAGAGTATTATTGTAAAATAAAGCAGCTATATACAGTGATGTTCCAAATTTGATTAAAGAATGATTGATAATATTGGATATCTAAACTTTAAGCTACTGGTTCAGATTAGAGCTTGGGTTATACATTAGCGAATTATATATATGTAATCTTACGTAAGTTATTATGGCCCATAATTTAATAAAAATTTTACAATTGATATGGTATATAATATAATATATTATATTATATTATAGTAATATTATGATGTTTATTTCAAAATATTTCAAATATATTGTGTAATATTGCAAAATAGATCAAACAAAAAAAATACAAATTATTCCTCTTGCAGGAGGTTGCAGAAGACAAAATTTTGTATATTTTGTGATTTTTTCGTATTGCTTCACAATATTTTGCAGATTTTCGCAAATTTTTAAAATTTTTTAAAAAATAAATAAACAATATACATATTCATATAATTCTGTTTTTTTACAAGTTTTCATATTATTTTACAAGGTTTCACAATTTAATATAAAATTTTATTTTTTTTATTTATTATTATATATTATATTTAAAGGCAAAATGTCAATGCCGACATGTCGCCATGGCGACCCTTATATGATCAGCCAATCACATTAAAGATTGATGATCATATAAATAAAAATTTTTTTTATTTATTCTTGATTTTGGTTTTTTATTTTTTAGAACCTGGAGCCGCTGGAGCCGCCACTGGAGCCGTCGCTAGAGCCGTATAAAGGTATTGGCCATTTCTGTAGATTTTTCAGTATGTTTTCGTTGTTTTTGGCAGGTTATTTTTTTTTAAATGAACGCGGTACAAGAATGTAGCATGATAGCTAGTTATTTTTTATATTTAATAAACAGTACTAATATTCTTACGTTCTTTTCTTTAGAATGAATGTAGTATGATTGTTGGGATGTAGCTAGAACAGACGTATCACGGTATTTAGGTTTTTTTTATTTTTTTTAATATAAGTACTAATGTTACGTTCTTTTCTTTAGAACGAACGTAGTGTTAACCTGTAAAATATCACAAAAACGGACATAACGTTTGAACCAGTGATCCAATTTCTATTAAACAATCACTATTCGACTCAGCGCGATGAGACGGTTTGAATAAGCTATTGTTCTTTCCTGTACGACTTCTGGTTGCCAAGATAGGAGTTGTCAAATATTTACTCCTATACTTATTAATAGACCAACGATCTGATTGGCTAGGCGATTGCTGCGGACAAAAATCGTAGATCTGACATATCTAAAAGATGTCATATTTATAGCTTATATTCTAGATATTTTATTTATTACATATATATTATTTATTACATATATTATATTTATACTAGTTATACTATATATTTTATTAATAATAGTTATAGTATATATTACACATGTAAAAGATATTGACCGTTACATTTGTAAAATTTCAAAAAGTATAAAAGCAGCCGATGTGGACCTCAAGTTCAACATCGAGTCTTCATACTCTTTCAATAATAAAAACAACTATTAACTACACAAATCAAACAGTTATTAGTATCCTCATATACTTTTAATTGTAGCCTCTTTCGTAATTGCAAATTGCCTTAAATCTTCTTTGTTAAGTTTTCTTAAAAACGCCATACTGACTTAGATATACCACAGTAACAAAGTTTGAAGTTACACAAAGTGTTCACTGTCTAAGATCACTCTAGTTACCTAATATCTTTGAAGAAGTGGATATAGGATAACAGTAGTATGATTTAGTACGATTGTTGAGATATAGAACGGACGTATCACGGTATATTAGGGTTTCTTTTTTTTTAATATAAGTACTAACGTTACATTCATTTCTTTAGAACGAACATAGTATGGTTGGGATATAGCTAAAACAACGGATCACGGTATATACCAGTAGGTTTTTTTTTTTATATTAATATAAGCACTAACGTTACGTTCTTTTCTTTAGAACGAATGTAGTTCAGTTGGGATGTACCTAGAACGGACGTATCACAGTATATAGGTTTTTCTTTTTTTGTTTTTTTATTAATATAAGTACTAACGTTATGTTCTTTTCTTTAGAACAAACATAGTACAATTGTTGGGATGTAGAATGACATATCATGGTATATAGGTTTTTTTTTTTAATATAAGTACTAACATTATGTTCTTTTCTTTAGAACGAACATAGTACGGTTGGGATGTAGCTAGAACGACGTATCATAGTATATAACAGTAGGTTTTTCTTTTTTTTTTCTTTTTTTTTTTATATTAATATAAGCACTAACATTACATTCTTTTCTTTAGAACGAACATAGTACGGTTGGGATATACCTAGAACGGACGTATCACGGTATATAGGTTTTTCTTTTTTTCTTTTTTTTTTATTAATATAAGTACTAACGTTAAGTTCTTTTCTTTAGAACGAACATAGTACAATTTAGTACGATTGTTGGGGTATAGAACAGACGTATCACGGTATATTGGGGTTTCTTTTTTTTTTTAATATAAGTACTAACGTTACGTTCTTTTCTTTAGAACGACGTAATATGATTTAGTACGATTATTGGGATGTAGAACAGACGTATCACGGTATATTGGGGGCTTTTTTTTTTTGCATAATATAAATACTAACGTTACGTTTTTTTCTTTAGAACGAACGTATTACGGTTGGGATATAGCTAGAACGGACGTAGAATGACGTATCATGGTATATACCGGTAGGTTTTTCTTTTTTTTTTATATTAATATAAGTACTAACGTTACATTCTTTTTTTTAGAACGAACATAGTACGGTTGAGATCAGAGTTGGCTTGACCAGACCAATTTGACTATTTGACCAGACCAATATGACCAGTGACCGGTCTGGTCCAGGTATCTTAATACCGGTCAAATCGGTCAATGATTTGGTTACACTGACCAATTTGACCAATCTGACCAATTTGACTATTTGACCATCGATCAGATCGGTCAAATCGGTCAAGTGATCTATTACACAGACCAAAGGTCAAATTGAACTATAACCTAATTTAGGGTGTTCAATCAATTTGCTTGAGCATACTCTTTTTTTTATTTGTGACCTTTACCTTGCCACCCAAAACAACTAAAAAAATTCAATAACAAAAATTCTATTCAACTGACTGCCGAAGCTTCAACTTTAATTCATCGGCTTCTCCATTTAATGATTATACAATTTAAATTTTTTGTTGCAACAGAATCAATTTATCGAATCATTAGCGAAAGTTGTTTTATAACAACAAGAAGTAATTTTTTATATTATTATTATTATTATTTTAAAAGATATATTGTATTTATTATATTCATATCAAGGTATTGATTATTTGTTTAAAAGTTTCAGGCATTAACAATAAAATGGTTGCTTTTTTGGATTAGATAGAAACTTGGTAAGAGTTTATCGTTTATTATTATGTTCGAATATAAAGTAATGCCTGAGCAACCTTTATCAATGACAAATTTTAGATGAAAAAAGGTGAGCTTATCACACTTATTTGTTCATCGCAATGGTAGCTCACTTAATTCCTTTATTCGATTTCTAACTAATTAAAAATTTACTTTCGATCTATTGAGTGGGATGCTTGAGCACACCCTTAACTATGCATTTTGAATGCGAATTTGTTACGATTTATAAAATCAAGTTTGTTAATTCTTTATTGAAAACGCTAATATAGTTCACTTTTGAATATTTATTACTCAATTGTTCACATTTCAAGGAATTTTTTAATTCATACTGACATTTATTATTTATGGCTAGATATTGTGAGATCTATAGAATTCAATAATGGGGACTGAAAACATTACAAGATTGGGCAAAGCAATTAGTTGAACCAAACAATGCAATTGCAAGAGAAAATTGAGAACAAAATTAACAGTGAAACTAAATATTCTTTTATCACAGCAAGTTTCCTAATAAAATATGCAATTTACATTTTGTATAATCATAAAATATTTACTTTCTAGTGTTAGAAACTACAGAATTATCTTCAATGCATTGTTGGAGAACACAGACAAATGATAGTTGTGATAAATCACGCGTGAAAAGATATTGGAGTTCAATTTTTGAATCTTCATGTACAGCTGGATGATTATTGTATAGGTCAGTAGTATCAAAAGAGACTGTGTTTAATTCTTCAGTTTTCTCATTCTCATTCTCATCATTTTCATTCTCATTCTCATTAATCTTATCATAATCAACTTTAACCCATTCTCCAATAATAGATTCTTCGTTTGTTATTTCCTTATTTTCATCGTTGCTATAACCATCATCGCTATTGTAATTATCATCAATATCATAATCATCGTAATTAGGTGCTTCACTATTATCACACATGATTTTGCTATGACCAGGTGTATTGGGACCATCTAATTCACTATTTAATTTATCAACTGGTCTCGATTCAACATTCGATTTATTGGTGGAACTTGATTCAACATTCGAATTATTGGCTAAACTTGATTCAGTATTTGATTTATTGGTTGGACTAGTAATACGGTTTATGGTGACAGCTTGGCGAACTTTTTCTGCATTATCTAAGCGTTCTTCCCATGCCATTTCAGCTGCAACTTAAGTCATTCTAAAGATTGTTTGTAACTGCGACAAGATAAGTTTATTAAGTATAAATTTATAAATTTTGAATACATTATTACTTACTTTAAGGCGACTGCGTTTCAGATTTTGAAACCACCCCATTCGGGAGAAAAGACGCTCGCATTGTGCTGAGTTAACTTTAATACTATACAACCTGTAGGCGACTTTACCAATCTCTTTTTGGTCAATTGCTGCAAATTCCCAATATCGCAATAATGCAAGCCCATTTGCATTGTTTGTTTCAACCTTTTCTGCTAAAATAGCTTTAAGGGTATTCTCAAATCTTTCATTACTAAATATACCACGTTTCATGTAATATTCAGTTAATTCTAGTGCAACACATCGTGGCTTTTTACCAAACCACATTTCATAATAATATTCGACCCATTTCGTTATTCTCTCAAGAGAAAAAAAATTAGTATCAAACAAAGCCTTAATATGATATTGTGGGTGAAAAATAATTGCTAAAAAAAGAAGAGTTTGTTCCCAATCTGCCCATCTTCTTTCAAGCTTCTGTTGCATTTAATAACCAAATCCATCTAAGTCATTTTTATATTGCTGTGTTACATATCCGAAAGCATAGGTAACATCAAAAAGATTGGCTGCATCACGTTGAAGATAATCCAGGATGCTAACAAAAGGTAGAAGGTGTTCTACTAATTCATCAAGATATGCCCAAAATCGATTACTATTGATAGCAGTTCGAGATTTATCTGATAGCTCAGAAGAGTTTGGATATAAAATTGAATATGACTGTAAAGCACGTTTGCTTCTTAGAAGTGTTGCAAAACAATAATAATATGAGTTCCAACGGGTAGTTACTGGAAGCACAAAGCTATAAATTGCCTTGTAAATCCTCTATTGCTCATCACGAAGTGATGATATTGCTTTCGAATTCCGTTGATCAGTAAAATATGATGCAATTCCAATTGCTTGTTTTAGTGTTTGCCTATATGTAGACGAAATTTTGAAAATATCACCAACGCACAGATTTGCCTGATGCGCAAAGCATGGGAGAAATATAATATCACGCCTTTGCAATCGCATTCTGTGTCTGGTAAGTAAATATATATATTATTTTGTGATACAGATTAAAAACAAATATTGTTTTTTTTACTTGTTCTTATTTTTATTGATACTTACCATGCAGAGGCATATGCTGAAGCACTATCCGTGACCATTGCCACCACATTAAGGTTCTGACTACTAGCACGCGTCAAAAAAGTATTAATTATGTTCAGGACATCAGGAGTCCTTTGTCTTTGATTGCTAATATCCTCAGCACCCTATATATGTAGCTGGTTTGTTGCAGAAAGAATCACAGCACCTAAAATTTCCTGGCAACGCACATTTTTCCAACTATCAAACATAATTGTAATCGGCTCCTGTGATTCAGAAAGTATAGAAATTTTACTTTGTTCTAATTGTTCTGCATGTTCAATTATAATTTTACTGCTTAGCAACTTGCGAGTTTGAATTTTAACAGTCGGATTGAAAAAATCATCAAATTTACGGAGTGTACTATATTCAACAAATCGAAGATAAAGACCATTCTGAACCACTAATCGTAGAAGAAGATGATTAAATTCATTCTGTTGGTTAGTTGATAATGGCCGAACAATATATGTATCAAGTGTAGTTGTTTTTTTTTGTTTTAAATTTCTTTATTTCATTTATTTGAGATGGGCTCGAAGTTTCAGATATATTATCACTAAGCATCGATTCTGATATGTTTGAAGTCCTAGAGTTGGATGAAACAACAGACATGGCTGTATTATTTCGCTCTCTTGCTTGTTGCAATGCTCTAACAGCATTACGTGCCATATTTTCATCAGGGTCTTCATATGTTATTACTTCTTGATCTTCATCTACCCAAAATTCACGCCAGTATGGGCAGCGCCTCCAGTGTCGTTGTACACGATCCCACCTGTTAATGAACCCATATTTTTGATATACTTCCCACAATTCAATGCCTTCGTTTTTTCCCTGTTTAAATATTTGTTCTTTACTTTCGCAAGCTTTGCAAATAGCCCGCTTAGTTGTTTGGTCTGGGCCTAATTTATTTTGAATGTGGACATATTTTGTTAATCTATGAGCATGAACTTGAGCCATTTTTTTTTTTTGATACTAACACTGATTTTTCTCTGTAGCTTTTATATTTGACCAATTTAACATAAATTGGTCTAACAGGTTTCATAAAACTAGCTTAATAATAAGAGCTAATTAGCGGAATGTTAAACTTGGTCGATAAATACTAAATATATCCTGCATATTCTTGTTATCTTTAAAATATTCCCATGAATTATTTCCAAAACATCTAAATGGCTTTTAACATGATGTACGGGTATGTATTCACTTACAAAGAAAAATACAAAGAGAGGAAACAAAAAATGAGTATTTGATTCGACCCTGTGATACTAAATTGGGTAATTATTTTTCTATACCTTCCCATCTATCGCTACTGACTTTTATTTTTATGTTTCATCAGTTAGAAGTGTATGGCATATATACATATGAATTAATTTTAAAAGTTGAAATGAATTAGAGACTCTAGTATTCTTTAAGACTTTGTTACTTATAATGATAACGACAAGACGTGAACTTATTAATTACGGGCTAATGCACATTCGTTCGCATGAATAACCAACAATTTATAGGAAACTTAGTTGTTACAACAATATAGTTATATTGTTCAATCATGCGCATAATTCTGAAAGTGCGCAATTTACCTACCTCTAGTTAGAAATTGATATTATCATTTTTATAGAGAACAAATCAAAAATCACTTGCATTCGTATATTTCATTTTATGTTTATCAGGAATATTTTCTAAATTGGTTGGATTATTGCTGCTTTCGAATTAATACGATCAATGAATTTCGTGAATCCCATGAACCTTGCATGTTACCATTGTTTTAACAATGGTAACATGCAGGGTTTGTAGGATTCACGAAATTCAATGATCGCTCTATTTTATACACTTTGCAGGGATTTAACGTTTTTCTGATAAACGAGTAAAATACAGTCGGACCTCCATAAATGCAACCTCCATAAATGCAATACCTCTCTAAATGCACGTTTTTTCTATTCCATAAGATGTTATTAGTGCTAAATGCACGTTCTATATTCTGTAAATGCATTCTCTTGAATAACATTTTATATTACACTAACCTCCCTAAATGCACGTAGCCAATCAAATTTTAGTATTTAAGATAAGTTATATAGTTTTGGTAGAAGTTACACAACCTTGATGATCAAATTTTTAAAGCTGCAATTTAATTGGCTCACTCTAAATGCAAACCTCACTAAATGCACGTTGTAGGCTTGTCCCTTTGAGTTGCATTTATGGAGGGTTAACTGTAATCGCAAATCAGGGAATTAGCCAGGCGCGGCCACCCCAAAGTTTGAGCCATATGATATAAGTCTGCAGCATTATTGTTAAAATCTTGGATGATTAATACTGAGCACTAATGCTGATGCCGCGATGGTGCATATTGAGCAGATTTATTGCTTAATTTCTATTTACGGCTAGCTCATTTAGCCAAATTTTGAATAGATGAAAGATAGATTAGTTACGCAACCCAAATTTAGCAAATCGGCCAAATTTTAGGGCCAGAATATGCTGCAATTAATAATACTAGCCAGCTATGCTATAGAAAAATTAGCAACTGGTTATCGCTTTTTTTTAGTAGTTTGGAAAAATTTCAGCTTATTCCGACCCTGAATTTTGGT
>QKWP01001291.1:0-20381 GCA_003550325.1 Gigaspora rosea | reverse complement strand
TTTTTTTTTTTTTTTATAATGTAAGTACTAATGTTATGTTCTTTTCTTTAGAACAAACGTAGTATGATTTAATATGATTGTTGGGGTGTAGAATGGACGTATCACGGTATATTGGGTTTTCTTTTTTTTATTTTTTTAATATAAGTACTAACGTTATGTTCTTTTTTTTAGAATTTTTTTTTTATATACTAACGGTTCTTTTTTTTAGAAAATTGTACTACGATTGTTAGTTAGTATAGGCTGTAGCAGTAGCATAATAGTTAGCTGGGAATAACATGATAGTTGGGTTGTAGCACAATAGTTGGAATCGAGTTTATATTTTAAAATAATAAATTTTGATTTTTTTTTTTTTTAAAAATAGAATATCTTTTTTTTTTTAAATTTGAATATATATGATGACCAATCAAAATCGATCGCGTGATTCACGTGACGACTGATTTGTATCGGTTGTCACATGAATCACGTGATCGATTTTGATTGGTCGATCACGGGGGTCGCCATGGCGACATAAAATAAAACCCATATTTAAATATCAGTAATTATAAATCAAACCAGTGGTGTTAAACACTAGCATGTGGTGTAACATAAAGATCACTATCAAAAAATAAACAAAAAAAATAAACAAAAGTTAAAGTTGATAAATATTAAGTTTAAGTTAGAGTAAATAATTAGAGTTAGGATGAGGTATAGTATATAGTAAAATTTCACAAGAAGGTTTTTTTTTAAAAAAAAAGGTGGTTTCATAAATAAAATTTTGAGTTAGAAGGTATTTTTTAAAAAAATAGCAAAACAACAAAAATTTTATGTTACATCTGATTTTACGTTATACTGCATTTAAAAAATTTGATTGATAAAAATCATTGTGGTTGAACACCAGTGGTGTGATTTAGTAAAACCATTAAATATTTTTAATCAACATTATATATTTTATTATATATTATTTTTTAATTATTATACATTCTTTACAGTATTATTTTTACATTATTACATATTATTTTAACTACTTTTGCACTTCATATCTAATTCTATTACTATATACAAAAAACTAGCTCTATACACTTATTTTCGTTTATCTCATAGTTAGCTATTATCTTTGCTTCTTTGTTTTCTATTGTTTTTGCTTTGGCTATTTCTTTTGTTTTGGCTATAACCTTTGTTTTGCTTTCTTTTTTTAAATACTTCAAAAAAGTGAAAAAAATAAAAAAAACATTTCTTAGAAGTATTAGTGCTCTTGCAAATTGCCAGAAAAATCTAATATGTTCATACAAATTGCCAAAAAAGTTAAAGCTAGTGTTCTTGTAAAGTGCTGGAAAAGTCGCAAAGTGTCGAAGCAGTCAGAAATTAATAAAATAAAATAAAAATTAAAAAAATAAATAAAAAAAACAACTGAAAAACAAAAAGTGTAAGCAAACTAATAAAAAAATAAACAAAGTTCCAAATCTTCATTTCTCTGAAATAAGAGTTTACATTTTTGCAAATTCAAAAATTGCAAAAGCTGGGTTAATATTCTTGCAAAATATTAAAAAAGTTATTAAGTACTGAAAAAGTCTGTGTTGGTTTTCTTGAAAAGTACCAGAAAGTAAAGATACTTTTTTCACAAAGTGCTAAAATAAAATAAATTAATAAAACAAATTTAAATAAAAAAACAAAAAACAAAAACAAATTATATCAAATGAAAAAATAAATAAATTTCTAATTAAACCTTTATTTTTTTAAAGAAGCATTCTTGGAAATTTAGAAATTGCTAGAGATATCAGTTGTGTGTTCTTGCAAAGTGTCAGAAGTTTGGGTTAGCTTGTGCAAGGTTTTGAAAAGTTGTTTGTTTTCTTGTAAAGTGCCAAAATAAAAATAAAATAAAAAAAATAAAACATAAATAAATAAAAAAAAAAGAAATGAAAACAAAAAAGCAAAAAAAAAAAAAAAAACAAATAAAGTGCCAAAATAAAAATAAAATAAAAAAAATAAAACATAAATAAATAAAAAAAAAAGAAATGAAAACAAAAAAGCAAAAAAAAAAACAAAATCGAAAATCTAATTATAAACAAAAAATCTAATCTGATTTTGTAGTACAGAATTTGAATATCATTAAACTATTTTAAACTATTTCGAAAAATTAGTTTAATGCGCGATTCAGATTACAAATTTACTAATCCAGTTTGGTTTTCTAGTTTTAAAATATTTTGAAAGGGGTTCAAAATATTTCATAATATATTTCGAAATATTTCAAAATTACTTTCGAAATATTTCGAAAATTTGATATTTCGAAATATTTCAAAATATATTATGAAATATTTTGCTTATATTATAGTTCATAAGTATACATATTGGCAAAATCCCAAATTACTATAGTTTGGGATTTGTTCACACCCAAATCCCAAATGCATTTCAAATTAATTTCTCAAAAACTTTTTAATAATCTTTGTTTAAACAAATAATAAATATTCTTATTGTTATAAACAATATATTTGCAAAATTTTAAGATTTAATTTTTACAAATAGCATTGTTTTTTTTGAATTTGGGATTTGTTTGTGTTTTGCTAGCAAGTATATTCATAAGACCTTACGTAATATTACGCTATTATAAATTTGCTGATGTAGTTTAGAATTATTATTAGCAAAATCTAGCAAAAAGTTCTTTGCTATAAATTATATTAAGACCAAATATGCTATACTGGACATTCATTTAAGTGAACTTAATATTTTAATGTATTGATATTGTATTATCATTTAGATACTATCACTATGCATTAAAAATATATATTGTTATATACTTATTGCACCAAAATTAAAAAGTTATTACTGCTAGATTAAAAGCTCGTCGAATTGGCCAAATAATTATTCAGTCAATTTTTTACCAAATGTTTTAAAATTTATGAAAATAGTAATAAAAAAAACAACTTGGATAATTGATCACAAAAAACTTGGACATGTTCAAAAATATCTAAGTCCAAATATATCTGAGTCTAAGATATATTAATAAAACATTGTTTGAGTGACAATATATTTACTTGAACAAAATTCAGACTTGGACATTGGACAATATCTGAAAATGTTCAATTTATTATTTATGGCTTGGATATCAAAAACTGACAACACTGCTATAAAGCTATAAAGCTATAAATACTGTAATACCATAATGTTATAATGCAGAAATACTATTTGCCTATTTGCTATAATACTATTTGTTAAAATTCTAATGGTTTTCTTCAAATAATATACTATTAAATATTTTTCAAATTTGCTATTTTTATTTTTACTATAAAATAATCAATATTATAAAATTGTTTCTAATTCTAATTCTAATTTTATTTTAATTTATGTATTTATAGTAAAAATAGATTTTTTATAAAAAGGTAACCAAATTTTTAGATTAGATATATCAGATCTAGTTTGGCATTTAGCTCTAATTGTTAGCAGATTTTATAGACAAATTATTAGCTAAACGTTTTTTATTTAATAAATTGATATAATTTTATTAGTAAAATTTTTTAATAATCTTGGGCAAAATTGATCAATTCCAACTATAATTCTGATGCACTTATAAAGTATTTCAACCCAAAATTTTGATGACCCTCCTGTATGAGTGTGAAAATAGCAAATTGACCTAGAAGTCATTTTATTTTTAATGTGTTTTGAGAAAAGATTTTTTTGTTTACTTGCAAGCTCATGCCTAGTTTTATATAATTAACTATTTTTTGTTATATATATTTAATTGCTAATCCATTTTACTTATTGTCAGAATATTTTAAAATTTCTTGCTTTGAATTATAATAATTATTATTATTTTTGTATTCCATATGGGTTTAATAAACATAATTCTTATAATAAATATAATTAACAAAATTATGCAATTATTGAAAAAAATTGCATGTCAATTTCTGTAACTTTTGTAAAGTTTAAAAGTTTAAACGAAATTCTTTCAAAGGGGATGTCTTCTATGAGACATGGTTGTTTGCAACAATTTTATTACAGGATTGCAGTTATTTTTTTAAATTAATAATATCCAGACTTATGCAGATTTCAGGGATTTTTCATCGATCAAAAAATGAAAAATTCCTGAAATCGCATAAAGATAAACCTGGGCACTAAATTAACGTTAGTAATGCTATTTGTAACATTATGAATATTCGGAAAAAATTTTCTTAAATTGAAATATCGATGTTTAATCAAATTTAATAATTAAAGTAAAAATAGAATTTTGAAAGTTTGAACGAGAATTGAAAGAAATCATTATATAACAAGACTTGCGCGAAGGGTAGAGCATCTGCTTAAGAATATGGCCAATAAATTATTAGTTCGATTAAAGGTGCCCGAATACTCAACGGTATGTAAATTAAATTACTTATCATAATGATTACGTCATAATGTATTAAAACATTTTAAACAATTAAAAAAAAAAAACTCGGTGTTTTCAAGCAGCACCCTCAATGTGATTAGCTAGTGATCACGATTAATTTAGTGGTTAATGCGGTTAATCAAAGAGCGTGTCTGGTATTGTTAATATTTTCATTGTGCGAGATGCGAAATTTAAATTTTAGCCAACTAATGATGCGGTAGAATCGTCTCAAAGAATTTTACAACATACAACCAGTTAAGATTACGGCAAAAGTTGTACGATCCCATTGTAACAATAACTTTAATTAATTAATTTCATAATTTTAATTATCTGTGTAACTTTAATTAGCTGCGTAACTCTGTAATTTTTGTAGTAATTGTGTAAAAAAAAATAAATTAGATGCACTTCAACGCAATAATAAAAATAACAAAATTATTGTTTTTTTTTTTTTTAGTGAAACTTTTTATGAATGCTCTCAAAGATCTTACCAATCAAGAATCATACTTTTTATTATCTTGAACCTAGTAATAACAGACAATTTTTTATGCATTAGTCTCCTAATGACGATTATCAGTCTGAAAAAGAGTTTTCACTTCAAAAAAAAAAAACATCGTAGTAAACCTAAACTATGAACATTATGGTGTTAATTGTAGATGTTGCTCTCATAATTGGACGCACAATCACTTAAGCGTCAATTGGTTCATGAATATCTAAATGCACCACAAGAAATTGTCATAATTTAGCAACAGAAGAAAGTCTATAAACGTTTATTGAAGGTCAAGACAAAAACATTACAGTAATCCAACGGTTGGGTTCAGGAAATCTTGATTACAATCCTGTAGTTCAATATTTACTATTAATGAAAGAATAAGTAATAAATATATATGCATATCGATATTTGTACTTTATATATATGGTAAAAATTATATAAAAAATTTATACGCATACGTGTATAAAAAGTTGAGTTACGGTACACAATTATACCGATACACGATAATAATTTATAACAGTCAACGGCTTGTTCGAATGTTTTGAGTTTTTTACCGAATTTCTGTCAACCAGAGCAGCTCTATGAAAAAAAAGGCTTTTTTTGACCAAGTGATAATCGCGATCAATTTTTTTGGCCAATCAGATCGTTCGGTAAGCACATGCCTTAAGTTAATTAAAAAGAGCTTAAAGCTTTTTATTTTATTATTTTATTTTATTTTATTTTATTCTTATTTTATTTTATTTTATTTTATTTTTATTTTATTTTATTTTATTTTATTTTATTTATTTTTATTTTATTTAATTTTATTTTTTTTTTTTAAAAAAAAAAATTATTTAACTTGGACCACCAAACATGCTAAAATAATTGCAAATAATTGATTTTTCAAATTTTAAAAGTTTTTGATGAAAACTGTGAATCTAGTAAAGCCAAGTATTTAAGAGTTAAAGTCCCTGTACTGTTTAAGAGTATACTTTGCAAAATCCAAAAAGATTACTAAACAATTAAATAGCTAAATTAAAATAAAGTATATATTTATTTTTTTTTACGAGTTCACTCGGGTGATACTAGATATTACTCAATATTACTCACTATACGTAATTATGCTATTTCAAAATTTTACTAGGGTAACCCCTGTCGTATTACTAAAACAAATACTCCTCGCGATTATATCATAAATTTAATTCCAACTCTAATCCTAACTTTAACTTTAACCCTAACTCTAATATAACTATGTATTTTATAGAAGTGGGGGGATGAATAATTCACCCGGGTGAGCAATAAATTATTTCTTTTTTTTTACTATTATTGTTATGCATTGTATACCACAAAATATAAACAAAAGCGAATTTGATAAAAAAAAACAATGATGTAATTGAAAGTTAATACGTATTAAATTTATTATTGCAATATACATGTGTTCGTATCTATATCTATATCTATATATCTATATCTTTAAAATTTAGATCTTATCAATTTGAGTAATTATCGAAAAAACAATGAATTTAATTAAGGTTATAATTCACGTACACACCATACTGTATTTAGATCTACCAGACTCAATTTTTTGAATCAATTTTCTGAAAAAGTAGATTATCATTGAAAAAAAAACTTGATCTTTGTAAATTAATAATACAGACTATCGCTATGAAATTACTAATTGTATAGAACATGTGTGGCTCAGATCGCATATAATATTAACGCCACGTAAAACGCATTTTGAATAGGAACTGAACTGAGTGAGAATTTTAACGTGGATCTTCAACGTTGATTACTATAGTTCAAGATTTTCGCCACTCTAACTTTAAGATACGTAACTTTAAAATAGTAAATTGCTACCTAAAATAGCACAGCACGCATGTGATCAATACTCTAACCTATACATTATGTTAAAACTGTTTCGACTACGTATCATTATTCGATTAGTGTCAAAGTTATTAAGGCTCATGTTATTATTAGTTTCGAATAATCTGAAATAGTTTTGACCACATGTATAATTCAGTCGTAACTAGTTTCGAATAAGTTGACATACATGTATTTCGGAAATTTGACTTTTTGATATAAAATATCGGAGTTATTTCGGAAAATCAATGCCGAGATACTTTCGGTAATGCCGAAACAATATCTATGACATTACGGAAATTTTGATTCGTTATTCGTAAATATAAATTTAAAATTGCACTTAAACTATATTTTAATAATATAAAATGATTAACAATTTATCCTTGAAATCACTGACCACCGATATGTTTATTAAACGAAAATTGAAAATCTACTATATACAACAACATAATGTTAAAAAAAAAAAATTGCATAATAATTTAGAATAATTTAGAATAATTTAGAATAATTTAGAATAATTTAGAATAATTTAGAATAATTTAGAATAATTTAGAATAATTTAGAATAATTTAGAATATTTGGATTTACATTTGATGTTAGAAAATCCCTAAAGCTAACGTATCGTAGGAGATTAGCGCTCAAGTCAAATAACAATAAAATCTTTTTTAAGCTAGTTTTATAAATTAACATGATCACGTACGTACGCACGTACTCGCGTATGATTGAAATTGCATCATGGGGAATATACAATATTCTTTATATATACATTTACAATTGTACAAATGAGACCTTTTTTGGGAAATCAATAATAAAAATTTCAAATGACCAAAATGACCACTTGTGATTTTCTGCGTTCTATTGCGGATCGCAGTAAGAATTCTAAAGTTACGTACAGTACGTACCAAGCTTTTTTTAAAAGAAAAAAATTTGGACATTAAAGTTTTAATCATTTATGAAATAGAAATATACAGAATAAAAAGTATACAAAATAAAAAATATACAAAATAAAATAAAACATAATAAATACTACGTATAATATCATGAAAAATATTTATAGATAACCGGAATTCACCGTCCATTTTTTTTAAGATTTAGAAATTTTGATAATGACCGATGAAAATGTACCTCAATTTCCGTAAAATATTAGTATGTATCACTTTTGAGTTCATAACGATATAGGTAACCATTAAGAAATTTGCAGATATATTCTATTCTTTGAATGTATACAGATGAACATATTGCGGCAGCAAATAAGGATTGCAATCCCGATATCCCGATAACGGAGATATGTTATAGAAGCTTTATTATAATTCCTTTTTAAAATTTAATTCAAACGTTGAGTCATATAGTTTAATTTATTAATTAAATATCACATGTAAAATTAAATATATATATATATATATATTTATATATCAGATATTGTTATATTGATATATATGATATATATAAATAAATATATAACGATAAATAATTAAAAGTTACTATATCTACAGTATAAATATTTTAGAGTATCCAACCCGAATACGGTATAATATAAATTAAATTAGAATATGCAACATGATACCTAGATCTTATATAAAAAAAAACCGTTTTTCTCACAAGCAAATAGTGGTGGCTTTGAAGGCTTTGTCTAGAACCTTTCAAGTAGAGATAGACAAGAAGAATTTGCGATCAACGGTCAGGGAATTCTCATTCGAATTTCTATGAAACAATAAAAATTTTTGATTTTGAAAAACAATTATTTAGGAATGGTTAAACGGATTATCTTGTTTTTCAAAAAATCTTGTTGTTTATCACAACGTAAATCTATTTTATAAAGTGAGTGAGATAATACAAAGTGAACAAGCATAATTGCAATAATATTAACGAATCAATAATAATAATAAAAAAAAATAAAGAATTAAAAGAAATGATTGTTTTTTTTATAATCGATCAATTAACGAGTTTCTTTATGTATACTATTGTTTGATTTTCATGTGAATACAGTAATAACAATACTATAATACTATAACGATAGTATAACGATAATATAATGGTACTATGGCGATAGTATAACGATAGTATAATGATAGTATAATGATAGTGATGGTCGTTCATTTAACTTCCCTGTTCCTGTAAAGTAATATACAGTTAATACAGTAACGGGTAATACACACACATACATACATAATCAGTTATTATCTCTCAGTTAAATTTACTCAATAGATATCAGTAGATACGCTCTAATGCTATGTTTTAGAGGTCCTCATAAAACTTTATTTATGATTCTCAAGAGGAATAATACAAAATGTTTTTTCGAATCGTTTTTTTTTTTTTTTTTTTTAATATATAATTTGTACAAATATTCGAAAAGATTAATACTAACAAATAATAAAGTATATATATATAAATTTCGAATACATAAAATGGTTAAAAAATGTTGAGTATATTCTATAGTATATACTAATCTATATTATTCGTGCAAATAAATTGGGTTAGATAAATGAATATAATTCTTTCATGTAAAGAAAAAGGGTAAGTTTTTTTTTTTTTAAAAAAAAAAAAAAACATTACGGCTATTCAATTAATGTTACCGATTATCCACTCAAAATAAACAAAATTACAAAATGATTGGTAGTAATTTTCAGTTTAGAAAAATGTTCTTTTTACAAGTAACCAAGTAACTTGTAAAGAATCCACTCCGTTCATCAACAGCTCTCTTAACGTCCAATTTGTAAAGTTTTATAATCATGTTTTTATGACTTCATCAAACCGAATTTTTTTTCTTCTCAATTACGTAGATTGACCTTTAAATAGAGCGGAAGTACTGGCCAAAACAGCTCCGAATATTCCTAAGTTGTTTGAATGCGGGATTAGGTCTAATTTGTCGGACGTTGTTGAGCTCATTGACTCATCACTAGTTGATAAATCCAGGGCTGAGAGTATTTCTGGTTCTACTAAAGTTTCGTATGATGGTATGTTTATGGATGGACCAGCCAAAGAAGCTCTTACGAATACCGTCATTACTGCAAGATATAAAAGTGCTCGTATGCTCTCTTTTCCGTGTTTTTGTTCCATGGTAGTAGACATTTATTATTATTAATTTTTATTGCCCTGAATTATCTTTTTGTTTTTTTATAAAAAAAAAAAAAAAAAAATGTTTTTTTGAAATATTATGTTCAAAAAAGGAGGAAAATTGGCCCTATTTATATGATAAAATTGATGGGTAGGCGCAGACTTAATATTAACCGATTATTATATATCGATAATTTATATAAATTTTATATATATTTTTATTAAATATATTATAAATATATAAATATATATTTTTAAAAAAAAAAAAATCGGTTTATTTTTTTTTTATTTTATAAAAAAAATTTCGTTTTCGAAAAGTTGTAAGAGGGAAATTTGAACCTATTTATGAAAATTGGGGCAAAAGTAAATTTAGTATTGAGTGGCTGTTTTTTTACAACGTTAAGTAAAAAAATTCTTGGGAAAAAATTTCGATCAATAATCACCTATTTTGGGAAATCTCGCAGGTCTAAAACTAGGGTTTTCTCTATCAATTTATCTTTTTTTATACCAATGATGATACACGCATGAATAAGCAGATCTAATAAAGTTGTAGTGAAACCTTTGGAAAAAATTTACTAATTTTATTAGTAAGAATTTTCTTTGCTGGGGATATATGCCGTTAAAAAATGATGCTGTGTAATCATTTTTCCTCTTTATATATATAAAATTATATAAAAAAATATTACTGTATGGCTTATCTCTTAAATATTAGAAACGCGGTAAATGATACAAATGGTACTACCCTAACTTAATCACTACATTATTATGCATAAAGACATTTGATATTTCTGTCGTGTAAGTTTCTAATTCGGTCTATCAATTTATGTATGAATCCAAATTTATTCATCGATTCCCGGAATACCGTCTCACGTGTTTTTTTAACTCTAAACGGTGTAAAACGGTGAATAGCGATATTTGAATCGGTCTAATTTTTCTAATCCTTTCCTTGATTTTATTTATATTTTATTATTATTATTATAATTTGGTATGATACAAATAAGCCAATGAGTGTTATTTACCTTTTATTTTAATCAATTTGGATCTGTTTAAACCACTTTTGTATAATAATGCACGCCAAATCGTCATTCTAACATAGATATCCTAATACTATTTGTCTATTAACTAAAATACTAATATCAAATTTTCGATTTATGGTCTGCGATTACACGAGATTATGACTATATACATCTTTTACATCGTTACATTTTGATTACATAAATAGATGTTGTATAAAGTTATATACTTATATAAAATATATACTGTATATATACATATATATTATACATATATATACATATTTCACACACACATATATATCAGATATATATATAATATAATATAATTTATAATAAATATGTATTTACGTATTAGTAAATCTTTATCCGGTTTTAGCAAGTTTATGAATATTGTTCCAATTTGTATAGATTTAAAAAAACCAATCAAATAAAAAAATTTTGTTAAAATTATTTTCGTAACAATAAAAAATGAAACTTTTTTTTTTTAACCTTTGTATATAATATACTAATAAGTCAAATAAGCGAAGAAACTTGTGATCTTTGTTAACCCCGTGACTTTATTCTTTCTGATTCCTGTGCATTGATAAGATTATAATGTGCGAACATAAAACAGTAAAATACTTTCTTTATCATTCTGTAACTCTTTTAAGCCGTTACATTTATCATTTACTGCAGTCTTTGTAACAAAATTTATCGTGTTACAAACGATCGAAAGTTATCCAATCATTACCATTATCCCTTGTATTTTGACAATCCAAAACATATTAGCTTTTTGCTTTTGGAGATTGTTTCCGTATGCACATCGTGATTCTCCGACGTATGTACAATACAATACTTACCGTTACTACTGTATTACTGTATTACGGTATAACGGTGCTATCATACTCCATCATACTGTATTATTGCATATTTTTGCTATCATAATATATCATTGCCACGTATTTCTACTGCGGCACAAAGTTTTGTCGTCATTGTTACAAAGCACAATATGATTTCATCCCTTTAATAATTGTTCCTTATAATTCTTTAAAAGTTTCAGTTTCCCAAATAGATTAACAATATTTATAATAAAAATGCTTAGATGTTATAATCTTTTTCCTTCCGATTGAATTGTCCAAGCATTCACTATATCATTCACTATATCATTCACTATATCATTCACTATATAATAGTAGATATATATCTACAAACTACTTTGCGTACACACTGCACGTATGATGTACTTCTTTCGATGATCTAAAAGTGGTACGAAAGTGACTACATATCACCGTTGTTTCTAATTTAGGGATGCACTTGCTTATGGTTAACGTTCGAAACTAGATAATATTTTTGTTCTGTAAATATATATATCATATATTTTTATGTTTATAACCGTTTCGTTCCTTCTTTTTACCGTTTATAACCTTATCAATCCTAACTTAAATTTTTTTTTATTCTTCATGTGATGTGCTTTTTAAAAAAAAAATTACAATATCTGATATATACTTGTATTATTCATTTACAACTATTATTAATTATAAATTTTTCTTTTAGATATGAAACAACACCCTTTGTAAACTTATCCGTATAATGTCAATAAGAGCAGCATTCGTTATATGCAATCTATACAGATATATTATTAAGATACATTATTAAAGATACATTATTAAATGTTGTATGACGAATCTTTAGTCATTTAACGATGTATAATCTTTCATATTTCGGATCTTTTTGTTCCTTTATACCGATTAAATTTCTTATTATTAGTAGCCAACAAATCGTGATCAAAATAGATTTTTAGTATAATACGTACTGTGCGTGTAAAATTCGTTGATATTTTTATCTTTTTTTTTTTTTTTTTGTAAGTGATGGAAAATCCGTATTCATATTGTATTTTACACTAATATATATATATGATTGAATGATTATCTATATTATTTATATATATTTATGATAAAATACTGCATATATGCTAAACAATTTTAATTATTATATCACTTACAAAATAGATCTTCTCATTAATCTTGCATATAATTTGTTATAACAATAAATTAAGGATTAAAATTTGATACACTTCTAAAAAAAATTTAGTTTCAATTTTCAAACTTAGTTTATATTTATTCGATTTTAAATAGAACCTTACGCCTACATTAGAGAACCTATTATTCCTAATAAAACTCCCTATTACTAAATAAAGTCTGAATTAGGTAACACAAGTCCTGTAAGGGTTAAGCTGACTCTTTTTTTTTAGTAAGGTAGCGAAGAAGAATATTGCGAGTACTATTAATATCCCTATCGAGTTCTGTTTTACATTCAGGACAACAAAATACTTTAGATCCACCCAGCTTGTAGTAGACGTAACCACAGAATCCACACAAGTTTTTTACTTGTATATTCTTCTGTACAAGAATTATTTGACACCATGGATGCTCACGTTCTTTATGGGCCAAGATGTTTGCCAAAAACGAAAATGTGACCACGTACACATGGCTTGCACTGTTTTAGAACCAATACATCGTTGCCCGCATCTGATCATTCTTTGAGTACGAAATTCTGGTAATATTATTATACTGTATGATAATTTTCGCAAAGCCATTTAATCAATTTACAATAACATTTATGAACTACTTTACAGAACATGGCACTTTTTTGTTGATAAGTTTAAGATAGTTTAAGATAATATTAAAGTTATTAATATCATATTTTTCATAATTAAAAGTTTATTTTAAAATTTAATATCCAAAAATAATAAAATTATTATAGTTTAATAATATTATAAAATAATTATATGATTATTATTTAAGATTATTTTAAGATATTTTTAAGATGTTTTTAAGATTTTATCAAGATTTTTTTAAGATGATTATAAAATTATTTTAAGATTATTTTAAGATTATTTTAAGATTATTGTAAGATTATAATGAGTATTATAAGATTATTATAAGATATAATTTTGATAATTTTATTAGAATCTTTAAGATTATAGTAAATCAATGAAAAAAATTGTAAAGTAACAACAGACCCTCTTATGAATAAGCAACATAATATGCTGTAGTCTACAATTTAATCAGTCAAATTATAAATAATATAAATCTATAAATCTATAAATCTATTATTAAAAACTAATGTAACATTTACATTTGCATAAATTATATCTCATTTACTTTGGAGTCTGTCATATACATGACAAAGTCGATAAATCTGATTTTTTTTCATTTAATAGCTATTCCACTTAAATCATATCCAGTCATAAAAGTATATATATCTGGATCTAGTGCAATCACTTCTAATCTACCCTTTTTTAATAGTAGTTAATATAAAATAAAAAAATTAATTCAAACCTTTTTTTGATTTTTTGAAAATAAAGAGCCTTGGTTCTTAGCCCGTATTTCAAGTAGCTTAAATATACAAAGATAAAATTCACTATAACAAGGCAACTATCTTAATCAAGTTGTTTTGAAAGAGATTCAGCTAAGTTTATTTTATGAAGAAATGAGTATTTACCATGAGATCTATTCCAATGTTTAGAATATATTATAATTGATTGTTGTGAATCTTTTTTAGAATGGAACTTTATTTTAAAGTTTTTATATTTCATAGCAAAATTAGATTTATATCCTTTAAGTAGGTCATTCATTGCTTTATTTCGAATATTATAAGGCATTTTTAAAATCTTCTTAAGTTCTAGTTTATTCTGAAAGTTTTAGCATTAAGATATTGAGCTTGTAAGTCCTTCTTTTTTTATTCTTTTTCAATTATGATAAGAGTGCTAACATTTATTACCTAATATCCATTTACTATAAGGGTTTACTCTCACCTCCAGGTAAGATCTATAAATAGAATTTTAGCCAATCAAATTTAACTAAGGTAAGATTTTTTTTTAACCCCACTCTAAAATATTACCTAATAAACATTAGCACCCTAAGGAGTAGAGTAAAAATAGGAGTTCTGGGTTACTTTTTTTTCACCTTCATATGACTAACAACTAAAAATCTTTTTAATTATTATTCTGCTATATTTTATATCATTTTTATACACATCAGCTTGGTGTATACAGTCAACCCTCCATAAATGCAACTTGTAGGGACAAGCCTACAACATGCATTTAGGGAGGTTTGCATTTAGAGAGAGCCAATTAAATTGCAGCTTTTAAAAATTAGATTATCAAGTTTGTGTAATTTCTACCAAAATATATAACCTATCTTAAATACTAAAATATGATTGGCCACGTGCATTTAGGGAGGTTAGTGTGATATAAAATGTTATTCAAGAGAATGTGCATTTACAGAATATAGAACGTGCATTTAGCACTAATAACATTTTACGGAATAGAAAAAAACGTGCATTTAGAGAGGTATTGTATTTATGGAGGTTGCATTTATGAAGGGTTGACTGTATTTTTATATAGCTAGAATTATCTATTTTTTATTTATATAACTAAATTGGGTAACAACTAAAAAATAAATTTCATATTACTTGAGTGTGTTAAAAAAAATAGATATTAACACATCTGATATCATTATAAGTTTTTCTTCTTATCTAAACATTTTATAACATAATATCCTTTAGTATGTTTTCTATATAATTCAGGTTTAGAACTAGTAGACTTACTACAAACTTTACAAGAAAAACACTTTCTAGCCTTTCAATGTTTATGGCACCTTTCAGGCTAATAGCAAGTATGTCTACAAATAATTCCTGTTCTGAGTAAATAATCACAAGTATATTCATATAGTATAGTATATAAATATGAATAATTTTAATTTAAACAAAAGATCTGGTATATTAATACAAACAACAGATTACTAGCACCTATATACAAACCTTCAAATAATTAAAATATATTATATATTTAAATATCATTTACTAATAAAAATATTTATCAAGTATCTAATAAGGTTAAATTCTTAGCTAAAAATTAACTACCTACATACTAAGAAGTTGAGCAAGCTTTAATTAATATAATCAAAGCAGATCTTTAATAGAAAGCCAAAAAACAGCAAGTTTATACAAAACTATAAAAAAAGAATTAAAAAATTACATCAAGCAAAAGATCCAAAAAAGTATGTATTAAATTTAGCAATAAATATATTCCCTAATAAAGACAAATGTAATAAAACTATAAATGATGGTACAGCAATGATCCAAAGATTCTTAGTTCTATTATGGAATTATATAAGCTATATTATAAATTAGCTAAAAACTATTTCATTAAAGAAACTCAAGTTAATAAAGAAACAAAAAACTTTCTTAATTTATAGATATGTAATAACTGATACCAATTTGGAATATTGTATGTACATTAATTCATAAGCACTCACTAAGGAGATAATTCAGTATCAGGTTGAATGATTTGAAGCTCTTCTAATACAAAAGACCACTTTGGTCTATTGCTTTTTTTATCTTTGAGCCAATATAAAATAGGCTGATTTTTTTGTACTAAAGCTTTATAAATATGATAAATCTGAGGACTTCAATTATAATCAGTTGCTCTTTTAGAGCCTGTTTCTAGCTTACCAGGTTCAAGAGGACCCCGAACAACCTATGTAAAGTAGCTAATGGAGACCCGTTTTTTAAAAGTAGTTATATTTGAAAAGTAGGTATTAGAGAAAAAGGTTATATAGTCCGGTGTATAAAGATTTGTACCTCAAACAATAGCAAAAAAAAAATTTTTTTATTAAAGTAAACCCAGTTTTTTTTATTTTAACTATCTTATTACATCTTCGGAAATATAAAAATATAAAATTTATTTTAAATTTATGCATCGTCATCAGAATCATCATAGTCATCAAATTCTTTATCGACTAATTGCACATTATCATCCAACTCAAAATATACTTTAGCATTTTGAAGTGCTTTTCTCCAAAATCTGACTACAACTTGTGAATTAATTTTGTTTTTAAATGCATCTAGAAGTCTATTTCGAATGGATAAGAAATTTTGGTGCGGACCTGATCTTGCAACTTCGTCTTTTACAACCGCCCAAACACCTTCGATTGGTTGAAGTTCGCAATGATAGGGAGGGGTAAAAAAAACTTGATGGTTATACTGTTTGGCTATTTCAACACAAAAAAATGGTACCTTTTCTTTACTAATTTGACTAGCTCCAAGAGCTCCGGTTTTCGCCACTCATCACAGAAAGCAATATCATGTGTAATTAGCCAATTGGCTATTTCTTCTTTTTTCAAACTTGATGTTGAGATGATTTCAATTCGCCGTTTATGATAGCTAGCCCCGTCCATATGAATGTTTACTGGCCCATACCTTCTGTAAAGCGATTCACACAGATTTGAAAAAAGATCTTTAAAAATTTCTGCATTAAAATTCCCGTGGTAATCAACTTGATCAGGAGTGATATTTGCTTCTTTAACAACATCGGGAATATTACTCCATTCTTCGGCATTGTTTATTTTTTAATCTTTGTTTCATGGGAGTTTTGTTTTTGGATCCCAAATATAAACAGAATTTGGAACAAGTTCACTATGCAGTTTGTTGGTGGACCCGTTTCGAAACACAATAATTGTTCCAAAAATTACAACCAACGGACCATACTCAGGCTTCAAGATAACACCTTGATGAGGAACCCATGTATTGCGTGAAGTGTGATGTAAATGGCAGTAAGACTCATTAAGAAAGACCTCTGAATGACGTGGAACATGGTTTTTGCCTTCCAAATTTGCAAATCAAAAGTGAAGGTAACGACAATAAAATGCAACATTACTTGGTGATTCGTGAAGAATATTTCTTCGTTCTCTCCAGCCAAAATAGAAGCCCAAATAATGCTATATTCAAAGAACCTTCCATTTAGAAAACTTAAATCCTTTTTCTGAAAGAAATGGCACAGAATAGGTGCAGAAATTTGCTCTCCCGTTTTGTTACAAGTCAAAATTTTAGTTCGTAAAAGTTCAACAACATTTTCATCTGGTTGAAATTTAGATCGTCCAAGAATTTTTGTTGATGTAAATGTACCATTGTTGCGCTTGTTCCAGTCTGACACTATGCTTCCAACTGTTCTCTCAGCAACACCCAATACTTCAGCTACTTGCTTGTGTAATGTAAACGTTTAATGATGTTCTTCTATAGTTCTGGCCCCAGAAATGTAATTATAAATGTTAATTATCATCAACTTTCGTTCGCTATTAATGGTGCACCACTTCGTTTTGTAAAAAAAAAATATATCGTACGGTAAAAAAAATTTAAGTAAAGATGCGATTGATTATCATCTACCATATATGTAAATTTCAAGATGTCATGCATAGTAATAAAAAAAATTTTTCTGTATGTACCGGTAAATCTTATCTTTTTTTGGTGAGGTACAAATCTTTCTGCACCAGACCATATTTGAAAACAGCTAAATGGCAAAATAGGTATATTTAAAAGAATGCTAATTAGAGTAATTTTTATAAATCTTATATTTGAAATATGCTAATAAAAAATCTGAGCTGTAATAAATATCAAAATTGAAAAATGCAAAAATCAGGAAATGCAAAAATCAGAAAAATGCAAAAATTAGATAAAAATTAATCAAAACAGCTTTTTTTTAAGTTTTTTTACATATTTTGTGGAATATATATTTGTAATCTATTTTAGCTTATGAATCAAATGGGCTTAAGAAATTTTGGACTTTGTTTTTTTTTTTTTTTAAAAAAANTTTTTTTTTTTTTTTTTTAGAGACATTATATTTCAAAAAAAATTAAAAATGCATAAAAGTTTGATTTAATATTAGGGATTGGAACCACCTAAAATTTTTCTTAATTGTTTAATCGTTTAACTGTTTAACTATTTAATTTGGCCAGCATTAAAATATTTCCAGCCCATGACCAACATAATTTTGCCCAGAACTTTAGAAAAAACTTTAAACGGTTAAACGGTTCTAATTCCTATCTAATATTTAAAATGTAGCTTATTATACCAAACCAAAAGTGCCAGCCAAAAAAATTTTTACTATGATGCTCAAATATAACCTCACATAGATTAGGGGGCTTCTAGAAATTACATAATATTTTGTTTCAGAATTTTATCCCACCCACCCACACCTGATACTTTATTAGCTAATCAAATTTTATATTTTTTAAAATTTATTCATTTATGAAATTGATAATAACTATTGCTCTACTAGACCAATTTAGATAATTTAACTACCAAAATGTTCATCTCACTGAAACAATTTTAACAAGCCCAAAATCGTTAAAATCTAATCACAGGATCCCAAGATCATTCAACTTTTGTGTAATTTTAATAGTGATTTTTTAAAATCACCAAATAAATTTCTTTAATATTAAATAAATTTTAATCCACTGGCCCGTTTTGGATGATTTAACTACCAAATTGTTCATCTCAGTGAGATGATTTTAACAAGCCCAAAATTGCTAAATTCTAATTACAAGATTCCAAAATGAATAAAGATTTTATTGTTTGTTTAACAATACAAATCTTTATTGATCTTGGAATTCTGTAATTAGAATTTAGCGATTTTGGGCTTGTTAGAATCGTCTTACCAAGATGAACATTTTAGTAGTTAAATCATCCAAAACAGGCCAGTAGATCAAAAGTTATTCAATATTAAAGAAATTTACTTAATGATTCTAAAAAATCACTATTAAAATTATACAAAGTTGAATGATCTTGGGACTCTGGATTGGATTTTGACAATTTTGGGCTTGTTAGAATCGTTTCAGTGAGACAAACATTTTAGTAGTTAAATCATCTAAATTGGTTCAGTAGAACAATAGTTATTAATGATTTTATAATTTTATACTTTTGGCCAGAATTATAAAAATTTGACCAGAATTATAATTATAATCTGATATTTTCAGAACACTACCCACCCACCAAAAAATTACATAATTTCTGGAAGCCCCCTTATTCAGAGTTCTGGTTCAAGTAAATATCTAACCAAAGTATTATAATCCAATTTAGATTTATTAAAACTTATAGGAGCATTGTATAATTTAGAAGATATTGAAATAATCTGTTTCATTTTTATAGCTTTAGCAGGGGCTATGCCAATTAATCCAGTTATTAATTTATTAAAGTTATTAATAATTATATAAAGATTTTTAGCCCAAGATTTTGATCTTTTAGATATAAGTAATAATAAATCAGAAGCATTCTGTAAATAAAACAATTTTTCTGCCAAAGTATGATTACTGGTAAATCTTTCAACAATAGCCTAACATCTAAGAGACGTATCAATCTTAATTTTAATACATATGGGCTGATTTATGGAATTGCCAATAACTTTTGATATACTAATCTATTTTGAATAATTTTATTACCAAAATGTTGGTTTCGATGAGACGGTTCTAATGAATCCAAAATCATCAAAATCCAATCACAGGATCCCAAGATAATTAAGATTTTGTATAATTTTATATTAACTTTTACTATGTAGACAATCAACGTATGGATTGGTTTTCATATATGAAAACCAATCCATACGTTGATTGTCTACATAGTAAAACCAATCCATACATTGATTGTCTACATAGTAAAAGTTAATAGTAATTATACAAAGCTTAATTATCTTGGGATCCTGTGATTGGATTTTGATGATTTTGGATTCATTAGAACTGTCTCATCGAGACCAACATTATGGTAATAAAATTATTCAAAAATAGATTAGTATATCAAAAGTTATTGGAAATTCCATAAATCAGCCCATATG